>CANXYI011590054.1:0-22709 GCA_948208565.1 Hura crepitans | reverse complement strand
GTTACTATATCTATATATATATATATATATATATATATATATATATATATATAGTTTACAATTCATTATCATGTGAATCTAATTATGACCATTGTTGTTAATTTGTGAATAATGCCAATTAGGTCATGTAAACTATCATATTATCATAGGAAACACACTTAATAATTCTTTCTCATTTGCTTAGACATTTCCACATTACGTATTATAATGGATTTATAAAATTACTATCTCTATATATCTCATCTATATTGGCAAATTATATAGTTTCATCTATTCACATAACTTAGCATACATAGGTTATACTGCATTTACTTCATAAGCTACTATTTAATAAGAGTATCATTCTTCCCTATGCCTCATTATACATATATCATTATCATATACATACACAAAACTTAATGTTCTCATGATCATTAATCCTAGTCATGTTATTAGAATAATAATAAATAAAGGTTACATGTACATATGTCATGCCAATTATGGCCACACAAACTGTGTCTTAGCCATTTATGCAAGTTAACCATGCCTTAGCTTTTTCTTGAGTCATTCCTTTTTATCATTTTAAATCATAAATTCCCTTTAATTTGCCCATACTCAATAGACAAGATCTTAATATTGGATAACGAGATATGTACAGTACCCAGTTAAGACTTACATGGTTATACCCACATTATATGTGCATATAATACCCAATTAGGGCTTACACGGCTGTACCCACATCAAATCTGGCTCGAAGGCCATAAAGTGGCATTAATGAAACTAGCAGCTACTAATCTTCCTAGTTGACTAATCAACCAATCAAGGCTAGGTTTTTTATACTTATATGGGCATTTTTTATTCTTTCTTCATGTTAAATTTAGCTATTATGTCATTCATTTCATGCTCTATGTCACACATCATGAGTTACTTACCATTTCCATCATAGTATTATCATATGCTTAAAAATGCATTATGCATTATCATTGTATATCTTTAGGACATTCAACCTTGCTTCCACATAAGTTCATGATCACTTCTTATGACAAGTTATTATTCATTTTAGTTTATCAATTTATGCTCATCACATATCATGTTTAATTCATACCATAATTATTTCCTCATTTACATAACACACCAACATACCATTTAATATCTCATTGCACTTTCTTACATTATGTCATAAAAAGTCTATCTAGCATGATCATATCATTTTCCTCATTAAACATATAAAACTTATTCAACCACATCATTGATATGTGACAAGCCACAATACATCTTATATTTAAGCCATCAAAGTGTTGGCATAAAACAACTACTCATGCCATCATTTACATAATAGCATATTATCATACAAAATGCATTCTGCCAATACCCAGAAGTTTATTTTAAGGCTTAAGCAATATTATCAAATTAATCATCATTATTATGATACATAACCCTTAAATTACCCCTTTTAAATGCTTAACCACATACATAAATCAACAGTTAGAATTAACTATATGTATTACATATTTTCGACCACATATCACATTCACACACTTCACTTTTATTCATTAATGTACTCAATATACATCATAAATATTCACATGATATTATAGGTCCCATTCGGCCAACTTCAGATAAATACATACCTCATTTAATTTCATTAATTTCATATATCATTAATGATACATTAAATTCCAATTCAACCACTAATAAGCATACAAGTCACTTCTCATCATTTAACACCAGTAGAGCATGCATTTATCACTAATTTACTACCATTACACATACATTTCATATCTCATAACATTTGCAAACTTAACTAGTCTTTATTTTATGTGCATCTATTAAAACTTCAAATTTCATGCAAAGTTACCATATTACATCACACAAGCATATGAGATCAACCTTAATCCTTAAGCCTACATTATTAGCCCTTTTATCAGTTAACATCCTACAATTAGATGCCTTAGAGATCACTTACTTCAATTTCATGCTTTTACCTTATAAATCCTTTATTGCACATGTGAAAAAACTGCTAAAAATACCTTCAAGGCATGAAACACCCCATTTTGGCCATCACTCATTCACACACTACAATTGCCTTTTTATACATTATACATTATACAATCATTATTTACATCAATACCATGAAAGATGTTCATGTTACATTAAGTATACACATGAGATCATTGATTCCATATGCAATACATATATTTAACATAGTTTATATTTAACTTAGGCTTAACATTACATGCTTATATATCATTTTACTTGGTTACTTAACCAATTCAAGCATTATCTACATACCTATATACACTCACCAATTACTTATACACACCTTAAAAAATAATTACTTATATTGACTTAGATACATATACCAAAATAAGTCAAAATGGCTTCTTTTGGCTTCGATTTTTTTTCTCCCTTTAATTCCCATTACTCTTTTCTCCTTCTCCCACTCACATAATAGCTACATAAATTTAAAAATCTAAATAAAAATTAATATACATCTAAAACTTAAATTGAATTCAAATAACACTTATTAGAACAAAATTACACCTTAAAAATTATGAAACCCAATAAAAACCACTTACCCTTACAAGTGTCACTATTTATCATCTTCCTTAACCTCCAAAATTCATCAAGATCACTCTTCTATCATGTTTTTTAATGCATGAAGAGGCTTATTTGTGACTTAAAAGGGTTAGAAAATATTAGATAGTGAGATAAACTAAAGAGAAGCCAACTGAAAACCATAAAGTTTTGCTCTTATAGCTGATGGCTATTTAAGGGGAGCATGGCTACTAATATTTCCTCTCTCTTTAAACCAAAAGATGGCTTTTATATAGCCTTAATTAAAGGCCAAGATCAAACCCATCTTAATTTAAAGGCCTTTAATATTAAGCCCACTAATCCCCTTTTTATGCTTATGTAGTTCACTCAATTTATATTCTTTCACTTTCATACATCAATTAATATTTCTTATGGTCCCATCAAATCATACATAATGCTACCTAAAGGTCCCAAATAAACCATACTTAAAATCCTCCAAATTTTGATAATAAACTCCCCTTTTTCCCTTATTTGAATTTTAGAAAACTCCTATGATCCTCATAAATTCCAATTCTAATGAACTATTTGGAATACTTGAGTATCATATTGAAACATTTTTGGGTCCATCTGATCAAAAATAAGATAACTATCAATTTAGCCCTAACCAAATTATTATTCACATTACACAATCATAAAAGTTTTATTGCTAATTGTAACCATATTAGTAACTTTGTTTTCATTTCAAACTTGTCCAAATATTATATTATAATTAATACTTTCACCCAATTTTATTAGTGTAGCCTGAGTCTCAAGAAATACTATTCACACCTCAAGAAGCACTATTTAATGGTACACTCATTGTCTATCATTAACTATCTAAATCCTTATTTTTCTACCAAAATACATCTATAGCCTATTTATAACCTATATTATTTGTCCATATGATTTGTTCATGTCTAGAGAGTTACTATTCATGATCTTAAGATTTTCGGGTGTTACATCTCTTTCCCTCTTAAAAGAATTTCATCCGTAAAATTCTCAGCATCCTATTATACTCTATGCCAACTAATGGTATTCCTTCTTCGTTCCCATTTTAATACTTCCTTTAGTTCCCCTCTTAGATATCTCATAGGAGTTCACGATTCTTAACCATCCATATTTATTGGTTCTCCTTATTATCATTATCTTATAACATAACCTTGGTTACTTAACTATACCATCTCACATAATAATACCATTATGCTTCTACTGCACCACTTGATCCATAGATCCTTAGCAACAAATTCATCCCAATAACATTCTTTATCATAAATACCTCTACATAACCAATTCTATCTATATTTATAGGTATAACTCTTCTCTTTATTCCTTTTTTTCCTTAATCATCATAGATTTCATCATATCTTTATCAATCCCTTCATATATCATTCATTTGTATAAGTGTGTCCCATTAAATTTCCCATTCAACCTATATAAAAAGCACTTCTAATGCCACATCATCATTAATGGCCCATATCGGATCCTCTAATCCACTAAGATTTGAACATTTACATCTTCAACACTCATACCGTAAGCATGCTAAATCAACTAGATTCAACATCACACACATAAAGGTTTAATTTACAACTTAATTACATTTGAGCATTTTGAATGCATATATATACATATACATCCGTACAAGTAATTTAGAGCCTATTACCCTTTTCTAATACATCAATGCCTTTTTAGTCAAGTAACTATGTACATATTTAATAAAACAAAAGTATATCTAAAATAGAATCTGCCTTGTCAACATTGTCTTACCCTTAAGGCTATAATCTGCTATTATCTACCTGCTGCTACCTATGTATCACAAACAGCAATGTGCTAAGCAAATTGCTTAGTGGTTTATTCAATGAAACATATATACTACATGCATGCACATAAGCACACAAAGTTTATATGCTACATACATGCACACAAGTGCACATCATAAGTCATGGGTCAGATTCCCTAACTTGTACATAAATTAACTTTCAAGGCATATAAGGCACGTAAATTGAAATAAGATAATTCATCAAGCATAATGCATCATAAGCACATATATCACAATATGCATAATTATTCTTTTATTATAATGTAATTCACCTAACATAATGCATCATAAATGTAAGTATTTTTTTATAATATAGTTCACTAAACATAAAGCGTCATGAATATATGCATCATAGCATGCACAATTATCTATTCTTCTTTTATATTATTAATAGTGATTTCCCCTATTACATTTTATTTACCCAAATTACGAATTAATTACAATGATTTTGTTTTTATTCAATTACAGGTTTGAGGCTTGATGTATAATTAGTAAACACACTTCCTTACAATTGTACCTTACCTTTCATTATGCAGGCTATGTTTATTTTATTTATCACTATGACAACATTACTTACGAATGATTAACACATGTTTTCATATTATTTTCATTACCATGGCATGTGTTACACTACATTCTAGCTTCTTCTCAACACTAGCTTAAGTAAGCCCATATCAGGTAAACAGTTACTCACTAACTAGATAAGGGGATGATAGACTATGTAGTAGCCCTCATTTTAGGCTTTTAGCTACTACACCAACATATGCAGTGGCCCTATCGAACCTCTTAGTGGCCGCACCGCAAAGGTTTAATGATGACCCGAAGGTAAATATAATAACCTAAAAGTCTACGATGACCTGCGAGTCTGACAGTGACTTGAAGGTCATAACTAAGCAACAAAGTGCTCTAGCTACTATGTTCCCTAGGTGACTGGTCAACTTATCCAGTGTACTGTCTAACTTATATAGGCAATACTATGGTTTATATTTAATTACATTTGATACATGGTTAATTACTAACTATCATTCATGACATATTCATGATACCATATTTCCTTATACCCTCATACGTAGATTACCCTTACATATGTATATACATACACAATCACACACCTAGGTTAATCATAATTTGATATTTAAGTCACTTATGTATAGCATGCGTATTTAGGTAATCAAGACATATGCATGCCTTGTTTATTCTTCTGCATATCCAATGAATTTTCCATAGCATTCTCCTAGTCTCACATACATATATACTTAGACATATGTATTGATTTAATTATTTATCCTCACTCAACCAACCCATATCTAACATACACATGCTTTAAGTGATCAGCATACATATGTACTTACTCTATTAGATTTAATTTCATTATCACATTAAAATTACTTATCTTATTCCTTAATCATAATTAAATTTACTCAAATAGGTTATCCCAGTAATTCACTTCAATAAGGTTTACTCATATATTATCTATTCCTAACCTCAAGTTAATCCATTACAATAGTCTCTACAAACGTGGCTTTACCATCCCATTCGGCCTACCTTACATTCCATTTACTTCCATTTTCCTTAGTTATAAGGCTCATTTAATTGTCTAATTGGCATAATAGGCCCATGTAATTACCCTAATCACACCTATATGTTATTGATTATAACATCATCATATTAACATGTACAAATTAGCTCTAATTGGCATGGAACACTATTCCATTCTTAAGCACATTATATGGCCTCATTCATTGTACACACTTAATTAATTCTATTTCTTTCACAATTTATCTTGACTACTATCTATATGTTCCATTAAGTCAATCATAGCATAAATTTTAGTCCCCACATCTATTATGCATTAATTTCACTGTACACATATATCACCCACACTAACAATTCTTAATAACCCTAAAACATAATACAGTATAAGGCACCTCATTTGGCCATACTAGATACACCTGCACAATCTATCCAATTCTCTTATAGCCCATTAAACACATCATCTACTAATACAATTATCCCCACTATATTAAAGTGAGCATCCACATATAGCACACACCAATTTACACACCACACATACATTTTAAGTAATAATTCCACATGTAATGTGTGTGTCTGTGTGTGTGTGTGTATAACATTAAATACCCATACACTATTCGGCCTCTCCACACCCATACATTTAGTCTATTTAATTTTCATGTTTCCTATTTATTCTTTCCCTTATATATTTAATTAACCATCTCAAAGTGATTGACCCAATCTTCTATACAACATATGCCAATTCCCTATCATACACACTTTATATCTATATTTTAAAAATTCTATTCATCTCATAATTTACCCCAAAACACCATTCATACATTTAATTAAATTTAAAATCACCACTATGTTATTTATGCCTACATGCAACCAAGATATCATCCACCACACGCACACTTACCATTCGCCTACACCATGCACAACCACTTAACTAATTCTTTTCCCTATTTTTCTTTTTTATTCTTTATCTACATGCTCCATTAACTAACTTAAAATATTTCATTTAATTATCCACATATCATACAACATTCTCATACTATGCACACATTTTAAATACACTTTAAAAATAGAAAACATTTCATAATTTATCAAGGGCACCATCCACATATTTAATTAAGTCAAATATGCTATAAAAATTAATTTACTCATGACATACACATTAAGCCATGAATGTACCCACATTTCATACACACTTTAATCATCAAAATCACAATCTTAGGATCGGGGGAAATGATGTTTAGGATCTGATTAGGGGTTTTCTTACTGAATAAAAGAATATAATGAGGATAAGCTAGGGTTAAAATTTCATGTTAAAATAAGGTTGTTTAGTTAGCTAACGAACCGTACCTAGTTTCATTGAGAATAGTGCTATACCTGAGTATGTGAATAGTGTCACCCAGGACCTAATGTGTGCTGATGTTATTAAATGAAAGGAAATATTCTAAAATAATTTTGGGTAACGTTTGGAAGGGAACAAAAATCATTAGAGAGGTTAATTTAATAAACGAAGATTTTACAGCAGTGTTAATGAATAATAACCTAGTTAAACTTTAGTGGTAAAATATTAGGGATTTACTCAGAAAAATCTAAAAATAGCATAACCTGATAGTAAAAAATTCTAAATACGTTGATGGTAATTAAATTGGAATTTTTAGAGCTTGGGAAAATATTTTACGAAATTAAATTAGAGGTAAATTTGATAATTAAAATGGCTAGGCTTGGTTTTAAATTTTGATTTTTACGAGAGACATGTACTATGAATTTTGAAGATTTTTTATGTAAAAATTAAAATTTTTAGATGAGAGAAGGAGAGAGAAATAATTAAATTAGAAGGAGGATAATGGAAAAATGATAACCCTTAGATTTAATAGGTGTCATTCATCTAAGCCTCTCTTCCAATAATACAAATACCCTTATTTTTAAAACCCAATAGCCAAAAATGCCTCTCCCCTCTCCTCCTGTGGTCAACGACCACCCTCCTTCTCTGTACACTTTCTTTTTCTCTTCATCTCACAAAATTGCTCCACCTCTCTACCAAATAAATTCATAAATTACCTCTCAATTACTCCCTCACAATTAATCAAGAAGAAAATCCCCAAAAAGAGGGTTGATTTTAGAGAAATTAGGGAAGGGTGAATAGTGCCTAAAATTCAAATAAATGTTTTGAATTTAATTCTAATATTTTTCCTAGGTAGGTTTATGTCCCAAAAGAACATATATATGGTGCTAATTTTTATTTAGAAGCTATGTAGGATTTATTAGAATTTTTTTAGGTATTTAATATGTATGTTTGTGGGAAATTGAAGGGAAAAGCTTAAGAGGTTAAAAGAGATGGATTCAAGGGGTTTTTTGGAGGCAAATTGACCAAAATAATGAGTGTATTCTTTGAAACATACCCAAGGTTTGAGGCGTTACATTATCTATATTCTATCAACTTAAAGGAAATAACTTATAGCATCCAAGTAGCATGCACTTATACTACACATGATCTTAAACCCATGGCACTTATATGATCCTTATATACCAAGGAATGCCTAAATCATTGCTCTGGTAACACCAAATGAGACACCCTTCACCCGACCTGCTCTCGGATCCGGATGAAGGATGACACACAACTTATATCTATACATCCAAATATTTGGTTTACTTAAAACTTTATATAACTCACAAAACATAAAACCTCATAAACACAATAATTTAAAACCATTTAATAGGTTAGACTATTCGAGGTTTTTGAGTCAAATATCTGGCAACATGATGGTTGTCTGATGACACTATCCCAAATAGTAACTTGTAAGAAAAATGCTTCTTTGATCTCATACATCTAAAAACTTCATATCACTACAACCACTATATCATCTGAACATACATCATCCTGATCATCATATTATCCATAAACATCTCATACACACACATACACACACAAAATCATACGTCATTAATTATCAACCCATATCTCATAATATATCAAACTAGCATTATAACTCAACAAGCCATCATAATAATCATAATATACATATAAAGTTACATCTATTATAAGGCTACAAAATACATAATTACTAATTAAGCCCAATGCCCTTATACATATGAGTACTAACATATACAAATTATTTATATCCAGCATAAGCAGCTCCAGTCCAAAAGTATATGATCTGTTATAACTTGTAAATCTCACATTCACATAACCATATAAGCCTAAGCATTGCAAAAATACAATCGGTGAGCTAAGCTTTGTAGTTTATTGGCATAACCAAGTACAATATACTTAAGCATACACATATGCATCATATATAAGTATATGGTTCATTATTAACTATTTGTCAATTGTACATTATTTTCAAAGATAAGAATATGTTTACATATAAAGAGCAATTTATATAGTCCTTTTTGTTACTATGTGTATATATATATATCCAATTCATTATCATTTGAATCTAATCATGACCATAGTTGTTAATACATGTTAGATCACATAAACTATCATATTATCATAGGAAGCATACTTAATAATTCTTTCTCATTTGCTTAAATGTTTCCACATTATGTATTATAATAGATTTATGAAATTACTTTTTATATATCTCATCTATACTAGTAAATCATATAGTTTCATCTATTCGAATAACTTAGCATACATAGGTTATATTGCATTCAATTTATAAGCTATTATTTAATAAGAGTCTCATTATTCATTATGCTTTATTATACATATATCATTATCATATACATACATATTACTTAATATTCTCATGATTATTAAACCCATGTCATGTTATTAGAATAATAATAATAAATAAAGGTTACATGTACATATATCATGCCAATTATGATCATACAAATTATGTCTTAACCATTTATACAAGTTAACCATGTCCTAGCTTTTTCTTGAGTCATGCCTTATATTTGTTTAAATCATGAATTCCCTTTAATTTTCCCATACTCAATAGCTAAGATCCCAATACAAGATAACAGGATATGTACAGTACCTAATCAGAGCTTACGCAGCTCTACCCATATCATATGTGTGTATAGTACCCAGTTAGGGCTGACACAACTGTACCCGTATTATATAAGTGTATAATACACAGGAAGGGCTTACATGGCTGTACATGCAACATATGTGTATAGTACCCAATCTAGGCTTATACAACTATACCCACCTCAAATATGTGTACAATACCCAGTTAAGGCTTACACAACTATACCCACACCATATTCTGCATGAAGACCATAAAGTGGCACCAAAGTACCCTAGTAGTTATTAATCACCCTAGTTAACTAGTCAACTTAGCCAAGCTAGGTTGTCTATACTCATATGGGCATTTTTTTATTCCTTCTTTGTGGTTAATTTAGTTATCATGTCATTCATTTCATGCTCTATGTCACACATTATGAGTTACTTACCATTTTTATCAAAGTATTATTATACTCTCAATAGTGCATTATGCATCATCATTGCATATCTTTAGGCCATTCGGCCATGCTTCCGCATAAGGCTATGATCAATTCTTATGTTGAGTTATTATTCATTTTAGTTTATTAATTTATGCTCATCATATAGCATTTTCAATTTATTGCATAATTGTTTCCTCATTTGTATAAGACATCAACATACCATTTAATATTTCATTACACCTTCTTACATTAAATACCATTCATACCTTACTACACTTTCTTACATTATGTCATAAAAAGTCTATCTAGCATGATCATGTAATTTTCCTCATTAAATATTTTGAACTTGTCCAATCACATCAATGACATGTCACAAGCCATAATACATCTCACATTTAAGCCATCAATGTTTCAACCCAAAATAATTAATCATGCCTTTATTTACATAATAGCATATTGTCATACAAAATGCATTTTACCAATACCCAAAAGTCCATTTTAAGGCTTAAGAAACATTATCAACTTAATCATCATTACTTTCATACTTAACCCTTAAATTACCCCTTTTATATGCTCAACCACATACATAAACTAACATCTAGGATTAACTATATTTACCACATATTTTTGGCCACACATCACATTGACACACTTCACTTTTATTCATTAATATACTTAATATACATCATAAATATTCATATGATATTAAAGGTCTTATTTGGCCAACTTTAAATAAATACATACCTCACTTAATTTTATTAATTTCATACATCATTAATGATACATTAAATGCCAATTCAACCACTAATAAGCATACAAGTCACTTCTCACCATTTAACACCTTTAGAGTATGTATTTATCACCTATCTACTACCATTACACATACATTTCATATCTCAAAGCATTTGTACACTTAACTAGTCTTTATTTTTCATGCATCTATTAATACTTGAAATTTCATGCAAAGCTACCATATTACTTCACATTAGTATATGATATCAACCTTAATCCTTAGGCCTACATTATTTACCCTTTTATCACTTTAACATCCTACAATTACATGCCTTAGAGGTTACTTACTTCAATCTTATGCTTTTACCTTATAAATCCTTTACTATATATGTCAAAGAACTACTAATCACACTTTTAAGGCATAGAGCACCCATTTTAGCCATACCTCATTCACACACTACAATTGCCTTTGCATATGTTATACATTATACATTTATTATTAACGTCAATACCATGCAAAATGCTTATATTAAATTAAGTACACACATGAGGTCATTCAAGTCCATATGCAACATATACACTTAACCTAGTTTTTATTTAACTTAGGCTCATCATTACATGCTTATATATCATTTTACTTAGCTACTTAAACAATTCAAGCATTATTTACATACCCATGTACACTCAACAATTACTCATACGCATATTAAAACACAATTAGCTTATATGGACTTAGATATACATACCAAAACAAGCTAAAATGGCTTCTTTTGTCTTTAATTTCCTTTCTCCCTTTATTTCCCATTGTTCTTCTCTTCTTCTCCCACTTATATAATTGTTACCTAAAATTAAAAATCCATATAAAATTTAATATACATCTAAAACTTAAATTAAACTTAAATAACACTTATTAGAACCAAATTACACCTTCAAAAATTCTAAAAACCCAATAAAAATCCCTTACCCTCAAAAGTGTCACTATTCATCATCTTTCCTAACCTCTAAAATTCATCAAAGTCGTTGTTTTATCATACATTTCAATGCATGGAAAGGCTAATTTATGACTTGAAAAGGCTATAAAAAAAGAGATAATGAGATAAATTAAAGAGAGGCTAACTTAAAACTTAGAGTTTTGCTCTTATAGTCGATAGCAACTTAGGGGCAAGAGATATTTCCTCTCTCTTTATACCAAAAGATAGATTTTATAAGGCCTTGATTAAGGGCTAAGATAAAACCCCATTTTAATCTTAAGGCCCACAATATTAAGACCACTAATCTCCTCTTATGCCTATTTAATTCCCTCAGTTTATATTCTTTCATTTCCATGTAAGAATTAATATATCTTATTAACCTAATAAATCATACATAATACTTCCCAAAGGTCTCAAATAAACTATACTCAAAAACCTTGAAAATCTAATAATAAACTTCCCTTTTTCCCTTGTTTGATTTTTAGAAATATCCCATAATCCTTAAAAATTCCAATTCCAATTCCAATAAACTATTTGGAATATTTGAGTATCGAATTGTAACATTCTCGGATATATTTTGGCAAAAATTGATAATTATCAGTTTAGTCCTTATCTAGATTACTGTTCTTATTACTCCACCATAAAAGTTTCATTATTGATTTTAACCATCTTAATAACTCGCTTTCATTTCAAAAATTTCATAATATTATATTATAACTAATACTTTTATCCAATTCTATTAGTGTAGCCCAAGTCTTAGGAAGCAATATTCATTAGTACATTAATTATTTGTCATAAACTTTCTAAATGTCCTTATTTTCATGCCAAATGGCACCCATAGCCTATTTATGACCTACACTCTTTGTTCATTTAAAAACTACTATTCATATCTTAGGAGTTATTATTCATAATCTCAAGATTTTTGGGTGTTACAACCAAAGTGTCAAAAAGTCAAGTGGTTTGACTTAACCCTTCCATATACAGTTACCATGCAATTCATTTTTTCACCATTCTTTATATTATTTAGGTTTGAGTATGGACTTTTGTCAAGTCAATGTTTAATTAAGTATGTCTAATTAAGCCCTAAACATGTTAATTTTAATATTTACATCTTTATTCCTAAAATGCTCTTGTGAATTTCATTCACACTTGTATTTCACTTTAGCCAAAGATTTTTTGAGTAAAGATATATTAGAACTATCAAATAAACTCCCTATTATAATACAGAGTGTTGAATCCTCTATTAATCACTCAACGACCTTTAAATATCTCAAGCTATACCTAATCTTTGAGCTATGTATACATTGTGGTGAAGTAAAAGCACCAAGGTTAAAGCATAGCCTCTAATACTTAAGATAAACTTAGTGATCTCAAGTTAAATGATAGTTACACCTACTAATATAATGAGATGATTTTTCTAAAATAGATTATGTATCCATGTGAATATCTTATACTGGGTTTCTAATGTACTTGTTTCTCAAACAAGCATCCATATGTTAACTCCAAGCATCAACATGCTTATAGCCTGCGAGAACTACTATTTGACTAGGTTAAAATGTATAACATGTGCTAGTCTATCTGCATTAACAATGTCCTATCTTACTAATACTATGACTAGGGATAATTTTGGTATTTCACATTTGTATACAATAAAAATCTCACATTATAAACTCTTCATGATTTTCTTTGCACTATGAAATTAAACTAGGGACTTTATTACAAAGTTTAAGATCAATATCAAGTAAATGAATTAACATAAGCACTATGACACCCCTTACCTGATCCATTCATCAGACTCGAATAAGGAGCGACACGCAACTAAAATCCAACTCACTCTATTTATATCTTACTTAATTATCATATGACTTGAAACCTTTCGAATGTGTAACTTATTATATAAACTTACCAAAACCTATCTCAACAAAAACCTCCTTTAAGGTTCACTATTTAGGATCTTCATGTCAAAAATCCGATAGCATAATAGCTACACTGAGACATTATCCCAAATAGTAACTTACATCAAATAGCACTTTTAATATAAGAAAACACAACTCATCAACATCTTGATCCATCTGACCATCCAAACTTAGCATCATCTCAATCATAAATAGACATGAGGATCAGCATCTATCTTATAAACATATCAATCCATAGATACACTAGCCCACTAAACAACACATATCAATGCCCAACCGTAATACATCTTTATTATATACATCTTATATAGATATATACAAGTTCACATAAACTTTTAATACATTGCAGGCCTATATTTTGTAAATCAGTATACATATCAGTGGTTATACAATGCTTTTTACTCTTGTTGCATATAGCACACAAAATCATAAAAACAAAATCTTCAAATAAACCTTAACCTCTGTAGCCTGAAGGTCTTTCATTTTGAACTATCCAAAGACTTGTACATCACAAAAAAATGATGCGCTAAGCTTTTCCACTTAGTGGTGTATCTAATAATATTATGTTCAAGCATATATTCTCAATTAACACACATTAAGTCATAAAAATCAGACATGTTTCATGTACTTATTTTAATACATTGTATAACAATAAAAGACAATCATATAAAAGCAACATGACAATTATTCTCATGAGTAAAATGTCATCTTATACTAGTTATCATACAACTATAATTCCTTTCAAAATATATACATGCCAGTTAATTGTCATGCTTACAAATTATAGCCTCATCACAAAGGGTATATTTGTAATCGTTCTACACCTACTTTCTAATATAAAAGACATAGGCATATATTTCTTTTATTCATCTGTAAAGTTTATCTCACATGAAAATACCTATTTAAATAGTTTCAAGATGAGTTTTCATAATATTAGTATGCAAAACATAAAGGTATCAAATGAGAGTAAGCATATTTATATCCTTACCTATACAATTCATTCGTATACAATTCATTCGTAACTATCTTAAGCATAAAATATCTATGATTTCATTTGTTCTAGTAGTTTTATTCTTCTTACATTATGTAATACATTTAAAAGGTGAGTACCCAACATAATATATGCATTTGTGATAGTTATATCATAATAACAATATAAATCACATAATATAGCCATAAGCGGATACATATGCTAGATATCATAATTCATAGCATCACTATAGCTAAAAGTATTATAGTCACTATTTATTGTCAATAGATCCTATTTATTCACTTAAGTATCATTCTTATCAAATCTCATTATATCTTCTATTTAATTTTTCCCATACATAAAAGACAACTATCTAAAATTGGATAGCAGGACTAACTAGGCCCATAGGCCATATCAATATGTAGATTATGGCTGGACCCGAAGATCACAACTGGACATAAAGGTCATAAACTGGACCCAAAGGTCATAACTAGGCCTGAAGGTTATCAAAAGGTACAAAGGTACCCTAATAGCTACTATATTCCCTAGTTGACTAGTCAACCTATCCAATCTAGGTTGTCAAATAGTATGGGCCAATTACCTTGCTTATTGATCTTTCACCTTTTTAAATAATTTAAAGTAAGTTTTGCTCATTATATGGTCAACACATGACCTTGGGAAAATATACTTTTCTTTAATCAACTATTTTTAATTAAGCATCTTTCATTCTTTATGTGGCCATATGCCAATTATATCTATGATCATTTTGTTTATCATATCCATATCTCAATATTCATCATAATTGGCATTGTTATCATCTCATATAGCTTATAGATGTCAATTCAATACAATTATAAGCTCAATACATAGCATTAACCATTTTGGCCATATTTAAGACATAACACCATATGTGTAATTTTTCATATTATCATGCTCATATTATGAACTTATACGTGATTAAGATGTGCTTAAAGCACCATAAGTCATCTTGATAGGCCATTCGGCCATAGCCATACATTACTCATATGAATATCATAATTGTCTCATTTCTACTTTATTATCTCATTTTTTAATTTGCACTTACTTTCATGTTGTGCATAATGCATACTTATCATGCATGTTATCTTAATGCTTATAATAATTGAAACATATAAAAAAACATACCTTAATGTTATCATCTATACTTATAATGGTTAGCATACATACTTTAGCCATTTTGGCCTAAATATCACGTTATGCCTTATTTTCATATGTAACTATGATTCTCATCACATAACGACTTCAATTTCATCATACATATTCATTATCATCAAACCATAATAATATATCATCATTAGAACATATAATATCATGTATACTTTCTTTTTAAACCTTATAAAGTCTGTATAATATCATTTTCATTCATTTTGGTCACATAGCATATTATCATCATAACTATATCATAACATAACGAATTGGATCATTTTAACCATTCCCTCAAATGAGGAAAGTTTTAGTCAATAATATCTTAAGCACTATTTATTCCATAAAACTAGTTTCTCATACCACATCTATTTCTTGCTTATGTTTTAAATTATATCATCAATTTGGACTTAAAACTTATTACATACTTCTCATACCATTTAGGTGTCATTAAAACATATATACTTCAACTTATGGGACAATTATCACATTAATCAATTTAACACTTTTAGTCATCAATTATCACAATTTATGTAAACCCCACTCATTAACATCATCATACACCAAATCTAAACCCTAAGTAATTTTTGGCCAACACAAAAAGCCTACCTCAACATCAAAATTTCATGATGCTATGTTTAATACACATAAGGTAGTGAAATGCCCAATTCTAATAACAATATGGACATATCTAACATCTTATAATATTAAACAACATCATATTGCATATTTTAGCAAGAAATTAACCATTAATAGCCATATAATGTCACACCCAAAATATTCTTAATTAAACACTTATGTTATTTAGCATACTATCATTTACATGAAACATTTTTCTGTATCCAATACTATAATTCCATATCTTTTAGCCTAATTTGTTTCACTACACATGATAGATATCTTTCATTCCTTTTGACTAATATGTGTGTGTGCGTGTGTATATAACATACACTAGTCATGTTTATACCTCAAAATTATCTCATTTTATATCAATCTCGACACACTTTTCTCACATCACCAATTTCATCAATAAGATTAGCATCTCAATTAATTATGTCCATCATTTAAACTCATACCATCTATATAACAAGCAATATAAGTTTCAATCATACTTTAACTCATTAACAAATTTACTCTTTCTCATATTAGGTTCCTTATATGGCAATGCATAGTTATTTAAATACACTTTTTTATCATTTTTCTAAGTTCACATACCCATTTCATGCTACTCACACATAATAACCATTAAGCTTGCTTAATGCATCATTTAGCCATAACATGTTCTTAGCATGACTCATCATTTAATATACCATTGACACATAATTAAGTGTGCTTACAACATCACAACACAAGCAAAAATCATCACATAATCATTTCTAAACATAATTACATTAACTACGCAAAAGGAACCATTCAGCTAACTTGTGAACCATACTCCATATGATTAATTACTCACCATACACACATTTTCTTATTGATACAATCCTATAACACATTTTCAAAAAATCAAACATCATTACCCAAAATAACTTAAAAGTTACATAAATAACATACACATTCATAACATTCGATCACCATAGGCTTTACACACCACATTACCATTTCTCATCAAACACATACAATTTCACATCCCTACAATCTCCTAATACATTTATAAAGCATTAAACATTCTTAATCATCAAGATACACAAATTACATATACATATACATTATATATTAAATTGAATACATATACTTTCATTCAATTTCCCATATAAGATTTAGAACATATTATTAGTGGATACATATATCAAATAGTGTCAAGACACCTAGCAAGTCTCCTCTAACTCGCTTTAATTCTTTTTCCCTTGTCCTTCTTTCTTCCTCTTTGAACGTAACCTCAACCACAAATCAAAAATTTACAAAAATTATAATATTCCTCTAATCATCAAATCAACCTTATAAAACTCTTATTGGCACCCAAAAGACACCTAAAAATTATAAAACCCCATAAATAAACCATTTCTTACAACTTAGTTACTATTTATTCCATAACTTTCAAAAATTCAGAATAAATCATACAAGTATCCAAGCTTAAATCTAACTTAATAAATGTATTCTTCAGCACTCATAAAACACTATAAAAATATTAGATCGAAGAAATCTTACCTCCTTCAAAAATGGGTTACGATTCACCCATGACATATACCTTGAAATTCCTTTAATTTTCCTTAAATCTCTTGCTTGATTTAATGTTTAGAGGCTTTAAAGATGTGAAATATGGGGTTAGATGATGAATCAAAGGGTAAAAATGAGAAAAGAGAAAAGAAAAATGGAGAATGGGGAAAAAGACGGTTGGCATCGGCTAGTAAGGGAAAAGAAGATTATTTTTGTCCCTTTTTCCCTTGAGTAATGTGTCATGTTGTCTTATATAGGAAAATCTAACTTTTTCCATCTATACCCCAATCGTCCTTCAATTTTCTCTCTGTTATCCCTAAACTCTCTGAACTTTCATCTTTGTATCCCATTAGTCCCTTATCTTTATGTTTCTCATTTTTAACCTTCTTAATAACCTTATTTCCTTTCTAATATTTACCCAAGAATGTCATACAATTAAGGCCACCATTCTGTAACATTTGTGCGAGTTAAGTCCTAAGAGAAACTATTTATCCTTAAGAGATACTATTTATATACATGTTTGTTATCATTCATTTTCTATTCGAATGTCATCATATCTTTACCAACTATATCCCTATACTATTTTCACCATAAACTCTTAATCAGTAGGGTTAAAACCCTATTCTTATACCTGGAGTCATTATACAAAACTTTAGGATTCATTATTCTCAATCTTGCTCATTATTGCTCATTAGGCTCTCAAACATCCTTATTTACATACCAAATTGTACTCACAACATACTTATGACTTTATCCTTTATTCATTAAGAAACTCTTGATCATGTCTCAAAAGTCAATATTCACATCTTGAGTGTCACTATTCATAATCTAAAAATTTTTAGGCATTATAAGTACTTATGTAATAAAGAAAGCCTTTATATATATAATGAATGAAGAAAATATCCCTATTACACATGTGCTCTAGGGCATGCTATTATTAATCTTCCACTTGCACTAGAGCTAATTCCCAATGTATCTAATACCTATATTATTAAAATAAAGATCAAACTTATTTTGTGACTATACCTTAGTGAAAGGATCAAAGATGTTCTTATTGATGGGAACTTTCTCAATTTTCACATCTTGCCTACCAACTACCTCTCAAATAAGATGGTAGAGCCTAAGGACATGTTTCATTAGTTGATGAGACCGTGGTTCCTTTGCCTATGCAATGGCTTCATTATTGTCCCAATATAGCATTACTGGGTTAACAATAGAAGGGACCACTTGTGGCACCCTCTACTCAATCCGTACACTAGAGCCAGGTAGGACATGCCATTACATACTAATATCCGATTTTGCTACCTATAAAAAGTAGAATAAATTAAAACTTTTATTAATTAAATAATTTCTTAACTTATAGAGTTGTAAAAACATTAAAACTATTTGGCATGCTTTATGAGGCAACTATTTATGTCATCAAGTCAAAAATCTTGCAACATAATGGTTGTACTGGGACACTTTCCCAAATAGTAAACCTATTAAAAAGACTTCTATAAAGACATACAACACATCTTAACTCTAAATGGGTCTTCCTGACCATCCAAACTTTTAGAAAAGCATAGAGCCTTAGGCTCATCTCAGATAACATTCTCATATGCAATATCACAAGTTATCACACAATCCATGCGAGAAAAATAAAGCTTTTACAATAATATAGTTTTAGTTACAAAATCGACCCATAGTTTACAAAATCATCATCATTTTACAAAAAGAATCCAAAAGTACCCAAGAAGGGTAGCCTTTGCATTCTCCTGTGGGGCAGAAGCTTTAACTCTAATCTACTGCTCTGTTACTTATGCATCATAAATAGGCAATGCGCTAAGCTTTTGCTTAATGGTGTAATCACTTTAACTTGATATAGCAATTTAAGCACACATTTATGTAATATGTGTCAAGTGAGTAATATCTAATCATATATATGCACAGATTATGAAAAATCACGAAAACCACAAAAACCATATTATGTCCATAATCACATCATCATTACTTCTAACATGAATAAAAATCAACCATATACATAAAGTACTCCTATAATGGTTATAAACATACACATACTCAATTTTACATGGTAACAAGCATAATGACATACATTTTGACCCATTACCATACATATGCATTAATACCGCATATTCGGGTTTTAAGACCCTATATGCACCAACACCTTAATTATATGAATATCAAACTCGGCATTAAACCACATACCTCATATTAATGGTTTAACCCATCATTATGTCAAAAATTACCAATATCACACATAACTCATCATTTAAACCACAATTAACATTATTTTATGCTTAAGTTAAACCATAATTAACATTATTTTATGCTTAACTTATGCTAGAATCACAATTATTATTATTATTATGTGTTTAACTCATACCCATACTAAAAAGACAACTATCCAAGGCTGGATAGCGGATAACAGGCTACCTAAAAGTGCTTAAATTGGTGTACCCAAAGGCACTGGTATCCACAAATACAAAATGCATCAACCTATAGGCTTCGCTTAAAGTATTGCTAAAACAGTGGCTCGAAAGCCTAATGCCCATCGACACAAAAATGCATATAACCCATAAGCCTACTGTAATAGTCATGCACCAAGGCTCCAAAAACACTGCTCGAGACCTGAAAAAGGGCACCCAATGTGCTAGGTCACTGGCACAAGACCTGAGGTAGGGCACATTTCCTAAGAAACTTTAAAGGTTTGAAAAAGGGTGAAAATGACCTCAATAAAAATTTTAGCAAAACCAATAATTCATTTCGGGCTATAAGTTACCTATCGTGCTAATAAAAATTTTTCAAGCCAGGACTAACCTAAGATGTGCTTGGACAGACCCAAAACTTGTGGACCCTGAAGCTTAAAAATTGCACTGAGTCCAATAGTGAAGGAATTTTTAGAATCGAAGGCCGGTTGCAAATTCTTGTGGTTTTCGAGGTTGGCATAAAAATCAAGAAAGTCTGAAAACTATCTTATCAGAGGAATTGGGCCACAAAAATTCACTAACATGTAATTGGGATTAAATAAGGAATTTAAAATGAATGGCGCAATTTTTCGACATCGTTTGGGATTTTTCGAGTTTTCAACAGTACTCGATTTCCTCGAAATTTCGCAAGCCTAGTTCCCAAAGGAATTAGGTTGTGAAACTTTGCATGCCTCTAATTAAATGTATTTAAGGATTTTAGAAACAAATGTGACTATTTTTAGAGGTCCGAGCAGTCATAAAAATTTTCAAAGTTTTGCCGTGAAATGCTCGATTTTTAATTCAGGTACTTCTCGATGGAATTTTGATGCAAAATTTTGTAGACATGAAATTGGGGTCAAATGATGAATTTATGAATAAACAACATATTTTTTTGATAACCATGTGATTTTTTAAAAATCCCCTAAGTTAGCAGCCCCTATGTTTGGGAATTTGAATCCTAGGGTGTTCAAGAACTCGGAACATGAACTGAGGGTCCCCTAAGCCCCCTTAGCCACTATGTCACATGACCAAGTCCAATTGTATACATCTGGCCACTATCCCTTCCCTTGCCCACTTTTATTTTTCTATTGAAGAAAGCACTTAATTGAAAATGTTGTCCATATTATGGGATAACATTTCCTCTATTTCTTTGTAACATTTAGCCTTAATTCTCCCTTCCTTAAGGCCCCAAAAGCCCCTAAATTCAGTAGCCATAGAAGATGGGGAGAGGATTGCTATTCCTAGCTAGAAGAATTTCAAGGAAAGATGAAGAAAAAAGCTCATGGTAGCTTAGTTTTCCATCATTAGAGTGAGTAAATCTCCTTTAGCTTCATTTTTATTTTAAGGAATTTTCTTTCCCTAAGACTACCTCTGTATTTAAGATTCTAAAGGGTAATTTGGTATTGAATTTTAGTGATTCGTGTGAAAGGAAATGATAAAAGACAGCAAGGGATACCAAGTGCAAGTGGGAAGGAAAGCAAGATGATGAATGGTGAGAGAGGGAAAGAGCAAAGAAGCTGCTAAAAAATAAGAACTAAGCTTGTGAATTTAGTTAATTAAAGGTATGCTTTGTTTTGTTTTCTTTAAAGAGGAATTTAGTAATTAAGTAACTTGGAAATTCTTGTAAGAATGGGTGCTTGAAATGAATTTTTTTCCTTCAATGTTGTGATTGTGTATGGCTATTGAAATTTTTTTAAATGCTTTGGCTCTTTTGAATAATGGTATCGCGTGATGGGGGGTGGGTAGTTAGGTTGTAATAGTGATTGTGAGGGGATCATTGTAGCGTGAAATCCTTAGTTGAGTTTAAGAATAAGAGGAATGTGAACTTAGTGTGTGGTGAAGGTATGGGTGACATTAATTTCTTGAATGCCAATTTGGACTAAAAATAACATGAATTTGGTATGTGTGTTTGTAGGTGTGTCCAATTGTTGCCTTGTGCATGAGAACAAAAAACTTTACTCTTTGTATCGAATGAAGGGCTGTTATGGACTATATTATGTAAAGGAAAATTTCTTT
>CANXYI011590005.1:0-10405 GCA_948208565.1 Hura crepitans | reverse complement strand
ATATATATACCCAAAAATTAATTTATTCATCAATTATTCATCTAAATAAAACATTTTATAACTTAATATAATAAAAAATATTATTAAATCTAATTTTTACATAATACATATATCAAAATTAAGCATCTAATTATCTTATCCATTTATTTTTTTCTTCTCTCTTAATACTATTTTTCATCTTAAATTTTTAGTATATTAATTGACACATAATTCAAACCTTAACATATATACTTCATAAAATCTTATAACTTAACATCATTAAACATATATATTACATTCTTTATACCATATTACATATATACTTAACAACTTAATTTGTTAACACCATATTCCATCTAACCTTATTTTAATCATACTTTTACCTATAATATCCCATTAATTTCCACAATTTCGTATTAACATACACCTAATCAACTATTTCAAGACCAACATAAAATCACTACCATGTAACCATATATAATTAATTTACTCAATTCTTCCATATTAATAAACCAACTAATTAAATCATCTTATACACTTTTATACTACTTAATAATGCTTTATTCATGCATTAAATACAACATAATCACATAATCAAACAATTTTCATACACATACGCATATACTTAAAATTCATTAATCACACTAATAAGCATATATTTCATTGAATACACTTACTTATGAGTTTATTTGCCTTCAAATTTGCTTTCCACACCATTAATTTGCTCATCTCATGCTCACCACAAAATTTCACTATAAACATAATTTAATTTTTATTAGAAATATTTTTAGAAAATTCATACTTGTTCCAAATTCTAAACCAATAGTAGAATCACTTATTTTAGCTCCCAAAATAGCCTAAAAAATTAATAAAACTTGAAAACATCCAACTTACCACCATATGGAATTTAAGCATCCAAATATTTCCATACTTGTAATTCTCCAAATCTTCCTTGTTTTGCTTTTTTTTTTCCATGATTTTTAGGTTTTATAAAGGTGTTAGATAGATTCTACACCTTTGATTTAGGTTTACGGGTGCATTTTTGGGAAGAGAAGAGAGAAAATACCATCTTTATAGTGGGAGAAGGAAAATTTTGAGTTTAAGGGGTAGGAGAGGAGGATAATGCTAAGAATTCTCTACATAAAATCTAGAGGTTTCCACCCCTTTTATACCTTCCCTTCAATGACTAAGATCAATTCACTTAAAATACAATGGTTATGATTATGTCAGTGGTATTTTAGTGCATAAAAATTTAATTTTATTCATAAAGGCTTCAAAAAATTCCATTCTTGTTACCAAAAATTCAAAAATACTTTAATTAGTTCCTCCCTCAAATTTCATAATTTTTGACTCAACAGAACCCACTGAACTAATAAATCACCATTTTAATTAAGTTAAATAAATTATTTCTCTTGGTCAAAAAATTCTAACCTCAGTAGCATTAGCTTAGTTAGAATTTTTGACCATCAAATCATGCTATTTTCAGATTTTTTTGAGCCCATTTCAAATATTTTATTATTCAGCTAAAACTAGATTACTATTCACTAGGACAGTGTAATTCAAACTTTTTTTGCTTATTTAACAACTTAAATGACCTCAAATAGTTCCTAAATTTCATCACACACTATTTTTTAATTAATACTTATTTTTGGTATAATAACCCCAGTTAGGCCTAAGTGGTACTATTCATAATCCTATGTTACTATTTATCGAGATTGAGTCCCAAACTTTTTTCTTTTCACACTTCTGCATTCCTTTCATGTTATTTTCATGTTTCTACCTCTTCCACACATGTTCCACTTATAAATAAGCCTTAAATTACTCTTTTCCAGAATTGCCCTAATAATTTACAAAATAACCATTACATCCCTTGATGAATTTTCGCTCTGTTGTTCATACCAACCGACTCTACTTGATCCATACAAGAATTTTATTCCCATGGTTTCCTTTAATTATCACTCTATGTGTGACTAAATCGAAAGTCGAGTGTGCTAAAGTCAACATACAAATTATCCTAATTACACATAATTAACATTACACTAAGCCTACATCTATAATTCCCATGCTATACATGTCAAATTTACAACCTTTATACGTTAATTCAAAGGAATTCACAAGTAACCTCAATGTGGTATATTTGCATTTAATCAAATTCATATACCTTGTCACCTTTGAAGCTTTTCCTACACCAAAATGGCCTTCAATTCCCTTATTGTACCCTTTTCTCCCCTTAGCCTACATACACACACACACAAACAAGGCCTTAGAAATTCACCAAAATTTCCACTAGCTCCCAATTGAAATTCCATAAACATAGATAGTCTTAGGGTGATGAAATCCCTTAGGAAAAATAGTAAATAAAGACTATCTATATTTATGGAATAGTACCTCACCCTAAGACATTTTTTCCTAAAGGATTCCTTTAGCATGTCAAAATTAAAGGAAAAAATAGTAAACGAGCTCAAAAAATAAAATTTTCTTCACCAATAGCCCCAAGGGAATTTTTAATCTTCATGGTATGGTATTTTTAGGCCCGTTCGGGCACATCCCAGGTCATTCCTAGCCCAAGTCCATCTAAGCCTATAGCCCACTAGATTTTGGCCTAAAATAATTTATTAGTTCTAATAAAATTTTAAATTAAGCCATTTTCATCACTTTCAAGCCCATCAAAGTTTCATGACCAGTACGCCCCTTCTCGAGCCTTGTGAAGGTGACTCGGCACTCCAAAAACACTTTTTGAGCCTTAGTGGTATTATTCATGAAGCCTCAACTTACGGTCGTTACACCCGTCCTATATATTACACATACTTTCAATTATTAACAAAACCCTAATCATGTTCGAGGAGTCACTTTTCACAACTTTGAGATTTATTATTCACGACACGAGATTTTTAGGTATTAGACAATGAGACTATCACTAAGGTGACTTGCTTCCATTAGGGTAAGACCAAACATTTGAAGATGAATTGCAAGGCCTATCTAGAGTCTTAAAAGAAGAAGAAGCATGGTGATGCATCTACTTCAGGTGTTTATGTTATTTAAATAAATACTAGTACTAATATTGATAATCACACATAGGTATTAGATACTAGTTATGGTTCTCATTTCGTTTCTAATTTATAGGGACTAAAGAGCAATAGAAGGTTGAAAAGGTGATGTTGACCTGTGCATGGCAAATAGAGCAAGAGCAATTGCATTAGCTATAGGGACATGTAATTTAAATTTTCCTTTTAGATTAGTACTGGAACTAAATAATTGTTATTATGTTCTATCTTTGAACAAGAATATTATTTCTATGTCTTGTCTTATTAAACAAGATTTTAAAATTTCCATTAACAAAAGAAAGGGTTGCTCAGTTTTTAAGAATAATATATTTTATTATTCTACTTCAATTATTAAATGAATATATATTTTTGATATTACAAAGGAAATTTATAACATAAATACTAAGAGACATAATGTTGATAGCTCGAAACCATCTTTCTTATGGCAATATCATGTTAGTCATATAAATGAGAATCGTATGACTAAGGTGTATAAATAAGGTGACTTAGGTTTATTTGATTATGAATTAATTGAAACATGAAAATCTTATTTAATGGTAAGATAACAAAGACACCCTTTAATGTTAAGGGTGAATGTGCAAGTTTTTTATTAAAGCTAATACATTCAGATGTATATGGCCTAATGACCATATATGAAAGAGGTGGTTATCTCTACTTTATAACCTTTATTAATGATTATTCACAAGATGGGTATGTGTACATGATGAATTACAAATCTAAAGCCTTTAAAAAGTTCAAAGAATTTAGAAATGAAATTGAGAAACAACTTAACAAAAGTACTAAAACTCTTTGATTATATTAATGAGGAGAATGCTTAAGTTAAGAATTTTAAAGCTTTCTAAGAGATAATAGGATATTATCTTAGTGGACACCTGCTTATACACCATAGCATAACAGTGTATCTAAAAGGAGAAATCAAACCCCATTGGGTATTGTTCAATCTATAATGAGATTTATAAATCTACCCAAGTCATTTTATGATTATACACTAAAAATTATTGTTTTCATTCTAAACAGAGTTTTATCTATGTCGGTTGATGTTACTCGATATAAGATATGATATAAAAAGAAATCGATTCTTTCACATTTAAAGGTATAGGGTTACCTTACTTATATGAAAAGAGTAGTGTTAGATAAGTTAGACATTAAATCTAACAAATGCTTATTTGTGAGATATCCAAAGGAGATGTTTGGATATTATTTCTACAACACTTTGGAACAAAAGGTGTTTGTTTCAAACCATGCTATCTTCTTAGAGAAAGAGTTTCTCTTAAAAAGATAGTGGGAGTAGAATTAAACTTGATGGAGTTCAAGATCTATAAATAAAAGTTAATCAACCAATAGATCTCAAGTTTATTACTCATGGTAATGAAGTAATAGAAGAACTTGTTGTAACACAAGTTCCTAGACATTCTACTAGAGCTCATACTATTTCTTAGAGATATGGATTTCTCATAGATGAGAATAAATACGTGACTTTAGCAAATGAAAATAAGCCTACAATCTAAAAAGAGTTTCTTAAAAGTTAAAAATCAAAACTATAGTTGAAGGCTTTAAAATTCAAAATGGATTCCATATATATGACAATTAAGTATAGATTTTGGTTAATGCACCTAAAGGGATAAAATTAATTGGGTGCAAATGGATCTTTAAGAAGAAGATTAACATGAAAGGTAATTTAGTTACTTATAAAGCAAGGTTGGTTGCAAAAGGTTATTGTCAAAGGCAAGAAATTGACTTTGATGAAACTTTTTCATTGGTAGCCATGCCTAAATCTATTTAGATTTGATTGTTATTGTTGTTCATTATGATTATGAATTTGACAAATGGATATGAAGACAGCTTTCCTTAATGAAAATTTATCAAACAAAGTGTGTGACACAACCTGAGGGATTCACATCTAATAATACCAATGAAGTATGCAAGCTTTAGATATTCATATATGGATTGAAGTATGAATCTAAGAATTGGAACATTCATTTTGATAAGACAATCAAAGAGCTAGGTTTCTCACAAAAACATGGATGAACCTTGTGTATACAAAAAGGCTAAAGGAAGTGCTATCATTTTTCTAGTGCTATATGTTGATAACATATTGCTTATGGGAAATGATGTCTCATTTCTTCAATTAGTCAAGATCTATCTATCAAAACAATTCTCTATGAAAGACCTTAGTGAAGCAACCTGTATATTAGGGATAAAGATCTATGAGATAAATCTAAAAGGTTAATAGGTTTTTCATATCTACATACATAAACAAGATGCTAAAGAGGTTTAGCATGGATCTCTCTAAGAAAGGATTTATTCTTATGGTGCATAGAAAATTCCTTTCTAAGTTTATGTGTCTTAAGACACAAGAGGAGATAGAACGCATGAGTATGATCCTATATGCATCAATTATAATATCTACTATATATGCTATGTTATGTATACAACATGATGTAGCATTTACTCTAAGTGTTACAAGCATATTCCAATCCAATCAGGGAAAGGAATATTGGGTGGCTATAAAGAACATCTTTAAGTACTTGAAAAGGATTAAGGATGTGTTTTTAGCTTATAGGGAAAGGGATTTGCAAGTAAGCAAGCATACTAATACCAACTTCCAGTCTGATAAAGACGACTGCAAATCTCAATCAAGTTATATGTTCATATTTGTAGAAGGTAAAGTTAGTTGGAAGAGTTCTAAACAAGAAATAATTACAGACTCAATAACCTAATTAGAGTACATTGTAGCTTCCAAATGCAGCTAAAGGAGCAGCATGGATCATGAAGTTCATTACTAAACTTAGAGTGGTACCTTCTATTGTTGATCTAATGCCAATGTATTGTAAGAATAATAGAGCCATTGCACAAGCAAAGGAACCATAATTCATTAGCAATCTAAGCATTTTCTTAGGTGTTACCATTTAATATGTGTGATAAATAGTATATAAGGAATAAAGATAGTTTCCCCACAAATCATAATGTTGCTAATCCTTTCACTAAGGCATTATCGTAGAACAAGTTTGATCACCATGTAAATATTATGGCTATTAAATACATGCATGATTGGCTCTAGTGCAAGTGAGAGCTTGTTAGTTGTATGCCCTAAAGTAGATATGTAATAAGGATATTTTATGTACATTAAATAGGCATTCTTTATTATATAGTGCTTATTTTAATTCATTTACTTGAGTATTAACTTAAACTTTGTAAAAAATGCCTAATATAAAATCAAAAGGCAAAGGTAATCATAAAGAGTTCATGATTTGAGATTCTTATTGAATACACATGTATAATCATCCATATTCAAAAATTTCCCACTTGGATTATATATATATATATATATATATTAATCTCTAAAACTTGTTATTATAGTTAAAGGCATTTCTAAACAATCTCATCCATCAATGCCAAATAAAACTAAGGCGATTTTGTCATATTCATTATAACAAAGATCCATCCATGATCATATATATTAACATAATCAAGTGGCATAAATCAAGTATGGATGTGTATCATGGAAAGCAATGTGATTTAAACATGTCTATTTCCAATTGATCCACTTTATACTTTAGTGAGATCAAGCTATTCAAAAATCAAAATGTGAATAACTAAAAAAAACTATATTACTATAGAAAATATAATTAAAATATTTATAAACTAAAATAACTAAAAAGTGTCTATAAAAGAAAACAAAGTTACAAAGTTCCAAACTCCCACTAAACTTGAATATCATCAAATGACATGACACCCATATGAGTAGTGTGCTCATGAAAATCTTTAAGTGGCAGTCCCTTAGTAAGTGGATCTACAACCATAGAGTTTGTCCCAATATGCTCTATAGACACTTGACCACTTTGAACTCTTTCTCTAGCAATAAAGAACTTAATGTCTATGTGCTTTGACTTACTTGAGCTCTTGTTATTATTGGAATACAAGACTGTTGACTTATTATCACAAAATATCTTAAGTGATCTTTTAATTCTATCCATAATTCGCAGTCTAGTGACAAAGTTTTATAGCAATATTCCATGGTTAGATGCCTCATAACATGTTATAAACTCAGCTGCCATGGTAGAAAAAATTATGAGTGGTTGTTTAGCACTCTTCCAATAGACAACTCCTCCAACAAGCAAATAAATATAGCCTAATGTAGATTTCATGCTATCTTGGCATCCAACAAAATCAAAGACTGAAAACCCAATGATCTCTAACTTATCCGACCTCTAATATGTGAGCATTTAATGTTTTATTCTCTATAAATACTGTATAACTCATTTAGCTGCTTTCTAATGATCCATTCCTGGATTGCTTAAATATCTGCTTAACACTCCAACAATGTATGTAATGTCTAGATGCGTATAAAATTAAGCATACATAAAACTCCCTACTGCTAAAGCATAAGGAATCTTTTCTATTTTATTTTCCTCAAAAGCATTTTAGGGCATTAATCATGCCTGCCATATCTTTTAAAAACCTTTTCAATATAGGCCTTTTTGATAATCCACTGATACCTTGAGAATGATCTCGATGTATCTAAATCCCTAAGATAAAAGTTGCATCACCAAGATCTTTCATTTCAAAATTCTTTGATAAAAATCTCTTGGCTTCATGCAATAAGCCTACATCATTGCTAGCGAGTAATATGTCATTGACATATAAAACCAAGAAAATATGCTTACTCCCACTAAATTTGTGGTATATACCAGATCAACCAAATTCATTTCAAAACATAATGAGAGAATAACTTGGTGAAATTTGCAATACCATTATCGAGATGCTTGCTTAATCTCATAGATAGATTTCTTTAATTTGCAAACCATTGACTTTGTATCACCTAACACATTTTTCTGGTTGCACCATATAATTGTCTAATCAATGTCACCATTTAGAAATGTAGTCTTAACATCTATCTAGTGTAGCTTAAGATCAAAATATGCTACAAAAGCTATTATAATCTTGAAAGAGTCTTTTGATGAAATGAAATAAAAAGTCCCTTTATAATCGATGCCTTTTTTTGTGTAACTTTCCAGGTCACCCTTTGAATCCCTCTTAGTTTTAAATATCCATTTACAATTAATGGGCTTTGCACCTTTAGGCAATGGGTCAAGATCCCACACATCATTATCCTTCATAGACTTTATCTTTTCATTCATTACATCTATCCACTTTTGAGTGGTAGAACTTCCCATGGCTTGATAAAATTGATTAGATCATTTTTCATCACTCTAATGTCAACATCATGTACTTAGAGAAATACAATATAATCATCTGGAATTATATTTCTCCTTCTTTAGTGGATCCCCTTAATGGCAATAGTTCTTGAGGCTCTAGAGGTTGATAATCCTTTTGGACTAATTTCTTGAGGTTGATAAAGAAGCTCAATATTATTGTTTTGATATAGAATTACTTCTTAAATAATGTCAAGTATAAGAACTTATTCCTAATCACTGTCAATAGTATTCAAAGGCATATTTACATATTCCTTTTCAAAGAAAAAGTCCTTAACTCTTTCTCCCCCTGTGAGCTCAATATCCTTAAAGAATCAAGCATTACCTGTCTCAAAAATTGACTTATTCATGAGATCATAAAATTTGTAACCTTTAGCCTTTCAAAGTATCCAATAAAATAGCAACTGATAGTTCTAGAGTCCATTTTCTTCTCATTTGGCCTATAAGGCCTTACCTTAGCTAGACATCCCTAAATATAAAGATGCTTTAGACTAGGCTTTTTATTATCCAAAGCTCATAAGCGGTCTTTTCAGTTACTTTAGTTAGAACTCTATTAAGTATATATGTTGTTATCTTTAATGCCTCTCTCCAGAGTGATTTAGGTAAGGTAGAATGACTAATCATAATCCTTACCATGTCCTTCAGTGTTCTATTTTGTCTTTCAATAACACCATTCATTATAGGCAAACTCGACATAGTGTACTATGGGATGTTACCGTATTCCTCTAGGAATTTCATAGATGGTTCTGGATGTTATTCACTGGATCTATCATGTCTGGTATAGTATTCACCACCATGATCAAATCTGATACTTTTAATCCTTTTGCTGAGTTGATTTTTAACTTTAGCTTTATAACTTTTGAATGCTTCTAATGATTATGATTTCTCATGAGTGAGATAAAGGTAGCCATATCATGAAAAAACATCTATGAACATTATTGAATATTTTTTATCCAATAAGCCATAGGAAATGGTCCACAAATATCTGTGCATATAAGTTTTAAGACATTTGATTTCCTATTGGCACTAAATCTCTTGATACTTGTTTGTTTCCCCTTAATACAATTTACACACATATCAAAATCTAAGTGATAAGGTGTATTTATGCATCATTTTACCTATAATTTCCCATGTTTTTACATGTTTGATTGTGCTAAAATGATAAGAATTGACTTAGTTTGGGAATTTTGGTTATTTTGGATAGGTTTTATTAATTTCAAATCAATTCTAGATTTTTGAAGGCTTTTTTGAGAATCTGCCTAGCTGCGAGTGTTAGCCTTAGGTCAAGGCTAAGGGTCACAACAAACTGTCAGATATAGCCCGATTTTTATCAGATGCAACCCGATTTTACCAAATAGCTGGCGTATTTATCTGCACTTTTTAGGCAGAATTTTGTAAAAAATAATCCCTTACTGATTAGGATAGTATCAAAAAATATTTGAATTCTTATTTTATATCTTTCCTTATCTTTTAGAGAGATTTTAGGAATTAAACTCTCCTTTTTAGGGATTCTCTATTCCTATTTATTCTCTGTAAAAGGAAGAACATGAACACTACAGAGAATAAAGATTTACTGAATATTATTCTGCTGTATTTGCCAAAGACATGTATGGCTAATTTCTTCATTCTAGCCAAGGGTTAATAAAGTTTATGTTCAACAAGGGTTGTGAGATCTAATCAATTTCTTCCCTTCTCTTTATTATTTCAGTTTTTGTGAATTTTTTTATATCTATTCTTATATTGCTATCTTTATTAATTCTGCAATCTGGCTAATTGTGTGAATGATTTAACAGTAAGTGCTATTCAGGTTTTTTGGGAAGATAATTGCTTGATTAATCTGATCTTAGTAGCAACCAACCAACAAACTGTGTTGTGGAAATATACAATTTAATTGTGAAACATGCGGTGTCAAGTTCATTAACTAGAATCAGGTTCCTTTAATTCTTAATGCTTTTAATGAGTTAATTCCTAAGGCAGTGTTCTAGGTATTGTCTCGATTAATTAGGGATTAATTATTGAGGTTTCATAATTAATCTATTATTAAGAAGAAATTGGTTGTTAGATGGTATTCAACAACTATAACTGATTGATTGAAATAATAAATTGATATCTTTTGTATCTGTGATCAATCCTGAGAACTAAACT
>CANXYI011589907.1:0-13331 GCA_948208565.1 Hura crepitans | reverse complement strand
TCTAATTACTTTATGGATTTTTTTTAATTCAATTTTCTGTGAACTGGCTTTTCTCTCATCGGCATGCTTTTTATTGACATGAACATGATAATATCCCCCATGGCTTATGGCTTATTGTGCTTGGCGGCACTGTGGAAGCTTCGTTTCATCGTGTTGCTCCCCTTTAGCTCTATTTCGCTTTTCTTCCCTTAGAAGAAAATGGAATTTTTCTAGACATATACGAAATAGAAGTAATAAGTGCCTTGAACCTTATTCATAATTAATAAACAAATAATTATTTTTCATAAAAATAACATGAAAAACTTAATTAATGATCCACCAAGATGACGTTGTCACCCATTGCAAATATACCAATCTATTACTCATCATGTACCGTTTGGATAAAAAATAAGGGATAACTAAAATAAAATTCAATGTTTTTTACATATTTTATAAATTAATATGTGTAAAGGGACGGGGTGTTTTGATAAACCCGCCACTTTAATCTATATTAAGACTTACTAAGTTTTTATCTAAAAAGAATTTAAAATTAATATTTTATTTATGCTATTACAATATACCTTTATTATACTATAATCTTTATCAAATCTCATATCATACAAGTAAGTGAATAAATTTAAACCGTACATCATCTTTGCACATTAAGAAAATAAAGTGCAATGAATAAAACATACATTAATTAATAATAAGATGTAAAAAATTATACATTCATAAAATGGGCTAATTATTACCCGTAATTTCATATGAATAGGCGATAACTGTCTAGATTGCCCTTTATTACAAATATATTTTTAATGGTGACTTTTATTAATAAAACAACAATTAATTATCTATAAGAATTATTGATGTGAATTAACTTTTGGCCTGTAAAACAAGTTTAAATAGATTAATTATTACCACTAAAATGAATAAAATACATAAAATAATCATGAACCAAAATAATCAAACTTGAAACGAAATTGGTCTCGAGTTCTTGTTCATAAGTCCATGCGAACTACTTCGTTGTCCACAATAGATTTATGCGGTCCACGTCTATAAACATAACTAAGACATCTCAACAAAGCGATTAGAACAACAATACTAGGTCCACACGGACATTATGATAGACTAATATCACAAGATATAATCACATATAAATATGCACATATTTGATCACACATTAAGTAAAGTATGCATATATAGATTTATTACATTCTGTATTGTTAAAGAACTTAAATAACCAAATATTGTATTACTTTAAAAGCAAGTAATTGATGCAAGTTTGCGCAACCTTACTCCTCGTGAAAAAATGCCCGCGCGAACTAATAATGCGATACAAAATGTTAATTACGATTATCATGATACATGAAATGGCTTAAATGTAATAAAAACATACATTACATTAATCTAATCCTATAATTGGCATGGTGATTACATAAAATCACCTCACATGTCAAATAAACCATCGAAGATCATTGGTTTCATATTAGAGAAGTAATAAAATCAAAGGCCTCAGGCTTACCTGATTAAAAGCTTTAAGCAACAAATCAAAGGTTGGGTTTTCAAATACAATTATGCTTTAAGTGCAGGTTAAAACTAGTAGAGCCATTTTGTTGACAAGATTTACTTAGAATAATTCTTGGTATTTTGTCTCAATAATTTAGCTCTTTAGAGTGGTATTTATAGGCTTTTGTTGAAGCCTTTAGAAAATAAAAAGTTCCATCAAAATAAAAATTTTGAGTTTCTAGAAACTTTTGTAGATGTAGGTCTTTATGGACCATTACTTAAGAAAAGAGGTCCACACGAACCATGAGTTAGGAAGGCAAGGCAGACCAGGGGTTATAGGCTTGGTTATTTAGACTAAAGGCTCAGACATGTATGCAAAATTTGGGTTGGATGGTCTATGCAAACTAGGGTTTAAACTCCTTTAACTTTTTTTTTTTTGGGCTTGTCTCTAACTATCATCATAAGCCCAATCCTTACTTTGGTGAGTTTGTGCACCATGTATGTTAAAACTCATCAAAGTAACTCAAATACAGATTTAGAAATACTTACCTGCTAAATAACACTCTATTTAACTGATAAGGCTAAATTGAGGCTTGAATGTAGCACAATTGACTTCTACAGTTGAATTGTAATTGATTTGCTAGCTTATGAGTTTTTAAAAGAAGACAGACTTTAAGATTGACCTTTGAAACTGAATAGTGCAGTAACCACTCTAATTGAATATGATAACATTGTTTTCTATAGCTAAAATATATTTGTTGTGACTTTGAATGGGCTAATGTTAGAAGGCTAAACTACATGATTGACCGTTGAACTAAATCATTTTGCAATTGACCAAAAATGATCAACTAAACCATAGTATAATTGGTTGGGGCTAAATTAAAACTTGGTTGACTTGAGACTTTATTGAAATCTAATAGAAAATGTGATGCTTAACCTGAAATGAAGGCTGAATTGAGGATTAATTAGTCATAGTGAATTTCCACCCAATTGACCTAATTTGACAGAAGCATTTTTTCTAAGTTATAGTTTTTTTTTAAATCTTTCCACTTTTTATGTAGAAGAAGATGTAACTAATAGACAATTCATCTTTCTTCTATCCAAGTTTACACGCTTACATTATGAGTTTTAATGCAGGCTAAATATTGCTTTGCTAACCTCTTCTATGGAGTTTTATTATTTTTTACAACATTGTCAATAATATTACCAACTAGTTTAAGAAATTACCTAGATAAATGTCCTTGTGAGCCCAGTCAATAAAAGTCCATACAGGCACAAAATTTGATTTTTGAGCTTGTTAGTCTGTGCCAACTACATGGGGATAATTTTGAACCTAAGAGGTCTCTATGGACTCTCTAAGGGTTTGGGTGTTTTCTTGGTCTATACGGACCTATTGTCAGAATTTTAAAATCCTAACTTTCATTCTTTTTTTTCTTTTCCTTTTCTTTTTCTTTTCCTTCTCATTTCTCTATTTTATTTTCTCTTTCCTCTATTTTTCAATATCCTTATGTTTTCTCTAATGAACATGGCCGATGAGCAAAGCTTTAGTCTTATTCCACCCAGTTTTGGCTCAAGTTTGATTTATTTAGCCTCTAATGTCACACCACCACTACCTCCTTGTTAGTGGCAATCAAGGCTGTAACTTCAAGCTCTTTGGAGTCAAATTTCAACAATGAAATACCCGTTCTAGGTACTACTCTATTTTTAGGTTAACTAGTATGCGAGGTGCTTTATTCTGTATTTGCTAGGTACTACTCTATTTGCCAATGCCAATGGCAATGTTAGTTAGAGCTTACTTTATAATTTAGAGAATGTAGAGTCCATTAAGAAGTGAAATTGATGCTGCTCCTCTCTCAGTTGGATGTATCAAGGTCTAGACATGGTTGTAAAGACTTGTAAGAGTCATAAACTTATGTAAGGCTTCATCCCTAATGTTCTATGCACATCTTTACTCTCTTTGCATTAATTCTCTTTCTAAAACTAGTTATTTCTGACTTGAATGTTTTATTTTGCAAGTTTAGGCATATGAGTTACATCTTCTAGCTTACCCATGTGAGATAGATTTCTTTGATGTACTAATGAAAATACTTGAGCTCTCCAGCTTAGGAAGATGTAAGCAATCATGCAAAATCAAATTCACAATGTTAGCTATCAACTTTTTAATGTTGAACAAGCACTTACCTCTTTTATTTGGCACAAATTGATCTAACTTGGGGGCATTTTCATCTTGAGGATCTTTTTAACCCTCTGTACCATAGCAAAGAGCTTTCAAAAGAGCAAATTTTATTACGTACTCCTAAGACATACTCTCGATACCTCATTGAGAGGTTATAAGTTGGTATATAGGTTCGAATGTGTTCGTTAAAACCCTCTTAACACTATGCTAGTTGGGAGATATATAGAGAATCTGAGGTTCATGCAGGGTATGTCTCCTAGCTATATATGCTCTACTTACTTTGTTGAGAATAGAGGTGATTACACTGCCTAGGCATCTATACTTCTATTGCAACAAGTGCCTTACACTACTAGGTGTTTTGAGTAGGTAAATGTATAACTCCAGTTACTTTGTCTTTCCCATTTGTTTTTTTTTTTGCTTGACTGGTTTCTTTTCTGTGTAAGTGCCTTTCTTTGCTTCTGAGGTTGGTCTTTCTTCTTTGAGGAAAAGAAGGAGGGATGTTTTTGGTTCAAGCAACTCACTCTCAAGCTCTAGGTTTATGCCTACTCCTAGTGCTTGTGTGACCAGGAAAGGGCATAGTCGAGGTTTTCATGATGTTGTTAGTCCTAACTTGGTGCCTAACAAAGTAATAGGCATGCTTACTGATGTACCTAAGTTGAGCTACATGAGATATGATTAGCATGGTGAGCTCAAGTCCATTAGATTATGGATTGAGGATATTTGGTCAATGTCATTTGAGCTTGTTGATGCTACACTAGTTAATTCTAACTCACAAGTTTGTTTATTTGGATTCAGTTATTTGATTTGATATCTAATTAGACATGTTGCTTTTTTGAATAGGTTAAGAAAGCGCATGTGGATAAGACTATTCGAGTCATAAAGACCTTTTAAAAGGCTACAATTGATGTGACCCATGTGTTTTTAGTAAATTTCCTGCAAAGTTAATTTAAAAGAAATGCAAAATGGTGTTGCTTATGCATGTATGTATCTACATTGATCCCTTCTTCCTTACAAAGTGAGCTAGCTAGATGAGTCAATGCTTTGTGGGCAGCCCAAAGGAAAGTGAGGACCTTTAAGCTTTCAAAGAAGTTAGTGATATCCTTGGATGATGAGGACACTGAGAGTGAGGAGGAGGAAGAGTAAAGCCAGCCCCTAACTAGAGTTGTCTTTATGTGAATTTTGGTATACTGCTACTTTTGAAACTTAAAACTCATATATACATTCTACTGATTTATATATATTACTTTATTGATTACAATTGCTCTTTTATAATTATTCTCACATGCTAAATTTCTTATAAGCTAAATTGTAAATGTATATCTAGGTCTTATCAGAATCTTTCCAAGATTTCATGTAAATTATCTATTAATTAAGAAAAGAAAACCTTTGTATTTCATTCAGTGTTATATCAAGAGTCTTCTAAATTAAGTTGTTCAAAATAGGCTTAAGGCTAGCTTTCTACCTTCTGAGTTGGGATTTAGGTTCGAGCGGACCTGATTTTTGCTGCGAACTTACTTCTAAAAGAGGTTTGTTATGATTTTCTTCTAAGAGGTCCATGCAGTATTATTTTTCCTTCTAATGGATCTGTATGGACCTCTGAGCATGATTTTAAATCCAAATACCTTTTGAATAGGATCATTCATAGTTTTGGCCTATAAATAGGCTCCAACTTAGCTTATTTCTTCACTAGTCATAATGAGTTCTCTTTTTGATTCCCAGTTGTCTTAGATTCTTAATTCTAAAGCCATTTGGGATCCTGACATTCTTGCCTTTTTCTCTGCTATTAGATTCTTCAAGAAGGTAAAGATTGACTTTAGTTTTCTAACATAAGCTACACATTATTGGGATGCCATTTTTCATGTGTTTAAATTTAATAATCAAGAACTTACCCTTACACCTGAGGAACTTGCAACAATTATGAATTTTCATGTTTCTATAAATGTCCTTATCATACTACCATCTTTTGAAGACCACTATCCATTGGATGCAATACGTGCCTTAAGCATATCTCCCTTAGTAGCTAAAAAGCTTATTCCTGAAATAGGCTCTAGTTCCTTAGAGTCTGTTTTAGAGTTTATTAGTCATCTCACACTTATGTCTCTTAAATGGTCTGAATGCTTGCATTTGTGCATATTAGTGAGGCATCTAGTAATAACAAAGGAAGGTTCCTTTTAAGATTACAAACTTCTTCATGTACTCGATCACTACCTTATTCTTACTGAAATCATTAGAGGCTTAGATACCCTTAAAATTTAGAGTTCAGGATTCATGCATAGGAGTCCATTTCTCTTGCAGTTATTTTTTTATTTCTTTGCCCTAACTTTTGCCTAAAGAGTTTTTTCTAGGGTTTTTCCTCTAGCGAGCTATGCCCTAATTTTTTCCTAGTGAACTTGTGAAGGTTTTCACACTAGCAAGCCTCCCTAACTTTTACTTAGGTGGTCTAAAATGGATTTTCCAACCTAATAGCTTTTTTTAAAGGTATGGTTGCAAAAGAAGCTTAAGTTACTTTCAGAAACTCCAAAAAAGCTTTGGACCTGATATTTGTGCAATCACCATTGTTTTAGGCAAGTAAAAAGGAAATTTCAAACTAAGGAAGAGTAGGTTTTATGGCTTAAAGGTACCACTGCTCATGAAGTTAGATAGACATCCAAGTGGTGGAAAATTTCTCACTTTACTCTGTCTTACCATTCTAGTTGTGTCCCACTAGTTGGCTTAATGCATGCCACTTTTTATATTCCTTATTAGATCCAAAGACAATTTAGATTGAAGTAAATAAGTCTAGATAAATCTTTAGGCTTCTAAGGTGGTACTCTGACCTATCAATTCTTGTATTCCTTTCTTGACTTATAGGAATGTCATTATGTTCTGAGAAAAGTGCCCAATACAATGACAAGTGATATAAGTACATATCAAAAGTACAACATTTGGATAACAAATTCTATGAGAGACAACAAAACTCTTTTATTGAAAAGGAAGAATGAAGATACAAACTTCACATCTAGAAAGAGGTTTTGTACATAAAGAGAGTCTACTTTCTTATGTAATTTTTTCACTAAATGCTAGCTTGCAAAATGATGATTACTATAGAGAATTTTTGGCATCATAATTTAACTCGTTTAATCTTGGCATATATATTAATTATCCTTAATAGTATTGTTCTAATCAACTAGCCCTATCGATTTTCTTAGTTGAATATTTTCTCTCAATTTCCCCTAACTTTTGCATAAAGTGCCCATTTCCAAGTTTTCATCTTATTGGGGTGTATTAATTATTGCCAAAGTAACCCTTTCTGGGTTTTTAACTTAGCAAAATTCTCTCTTTTTTTAATAGAAATATTTATCCACATGTCTATATTCATGTGTTCTACGAATTCATTTCCCTTCAAATCAGATAACATAACACCTATATGCCTTAGTATCTCCTTAACCAAATATGGGCCTTCCTAATTGTGCTTAAATTTTCCTCTAGGGTCTGTCAGCAATGGATTAGTATATTTAAGCACAAGATCACCTTCTCTAATTGTGTTTGGCTTTACTTTCTTGTTATATGCTCTAGCCATTCTCTTCTGGTACAACTGCATGTGATATAAAGCTTCCATGTATTTCTCATCTACCAAAACTAGTTGTTCATATCTTGCTCATACCTATTTTATTTTTGCAATCTATGCTTCTAGTACAACCATTAAAGATAAATCTTCTATCTCAATTGATAATACTACTTCTATTCCATATAACAATGAGTACGGTGTTGCACTTCTTGAAGTTTTGGCCATTATTCTATAACCCCAAAGTGCAAAAAGGTATCATTTCTATCCAATCCTTATATATAGCTATCACTTTTGCAGTATTTTCTTAACATTCTTATTGGTTACTTCTACTACTCTATTTGCTTGTGACCATTAAGGAGAGGACTTATGGTGCTCTATCCTATACTTCTTTATCAACCGCTTAGTTTCACCCTAAAATTAAACCCTGCCATCTGAAACTATATGGTATGGAAACCCATACCTACAAATTGAGATTTATTTTAATAAATTTACTCATCTACTTTGCCTCTAATTAATCGAATGATTCAGCTTCCACCCATTTCGAGAAGTAATCAATTGCTACCACAATGTACTTATGCTTCCTGATTGCAAATGGCTTTATCTTTCTAATCATATTGATATCCCAAGCTGAGAATGGCTAAGATAAGGACAAATTGGTAAATTCTAATGGTGGCAAGTGGCTTATATTAGCATAGATATGGCATTTGTGGCATTTCTTCATAAAATTGGTGTAACCATTGTTCATGGTTAGCTAGTAATATCTTAGCCTCATTATCTTCCTCATTAGATTCTTTCCATTCATGTGGGGTCCACATACTCTTTTGTGTACTTTCTTATGATCTTTTGTGCTTCAATTTCATCTACACATCTGAGTTGAATCTCATCATTATGCCTTTTCTACAAAACTCCCTGAAAGGCAGTGAACTAAGTAGATAACTTGTACAGAGCCTTTTTACCTTTTTCGTCAGCATTTTAAGGATAATCCCCCTTCCTAAGTATTTCAAGATATCTGAATACCAAGGTAATCCATCACTAGTTTCTACTTGCCCAATGATGATTATGTATATGGGGTATCTTCCCTTATAAAAATACATATGTTTGAAAGGCAACTTCTTAGGATATTGAATTATAGACATTAGAACTACCAAAGCACCTACGACTAGATTTTGCTATGAAGGAATGTAATAGAATGTGCACCTATCAAAGCTTCCACCAAGTCAACCACTATCTATGTTTACCATGTTAGTTTCTCATATTTGACTTCACAAGCTCCACTTTTTTGTTAAATGACTAATATAAAATCACCATAAATGTCAATAGTCTTTACCCCCAACATGTACAAGGATTTCAAACAAAAAATGCAAGCCTCATATTGTGTTATGTTGTTAGTTGCATGGAATTCTAACTTTTTAGCTAAGAACTTTAGCTCCCTTTCCTGTGTGTTAAGTAAGACACATGCTTCTACGCCTTTTTGATTCACCATCAAAGTACATTTTCCATCCTTCTGGAAAGATTAGCCCCTAAGTGTTCATCTAGAAATTCAAACTCAACTTTATCACTATCAATTGGTTATTGTTCTAAAAAGTTCACCTCGCATAGCCTTTAATGGTTTTTTCAGTAATATAGGCGATGTCATGCTTTTAGAGCAATAGAATCCACTTTTTTATTTTGCCCACTAAAGAAAGGGATGTTTAAAGGTAATGTATGGGTATTATTTTGCCACAACTTTCAATTTGTAAGATTGAAATATAAGTTGTAGTTTTGTGGAAACCCATATTACTCCTAAATCAATTTTCTCAACTTTGAGATACTTTTATTTTTAAGAAAGTAATTTCTTGCTAAGATAGTATACGACATTCTCCACCCCGAATTCGTGTACTTGTGCATATTACTCTAATTAATCATTCTTCTATGGCCAAATAAAGAACTAATATTCTTCTAGATCTAAGTTGTTATAAAATCAGTGGGTTAGTCAAATACTACTTGATAGCCTTAAACACCTTTTGACATTGTCGTTCCATTCCTAAGGTTATTTCTTCCTTAAAAGTTTGAAGATAGGTTCACAGATAATTGTGAGCTTGCTATGAACCTATTTTGTACTATATTTTTCCTAGGAAGCCTCGTCATTAGGGCATGCTTTGATTAAATCATAATAGTTTACACACATTCAAATCTCACCATCTTTCGTAGGAAATAAGACTATATTGGCTAGCCAAGTTGGGATGATAATTTCCTTTATGCATCTTACCTCTAGTAGCTTAGTTAGTGCTTCTTTCACCTTTTTAATCAATTCTAATCTCATTCTTCTTAGTTTTTGGTGGACTATATACATGTGTTCATAAGTAAAAATGGCATGTTTTGCTATATCTCTGTCTATTCCTTATATATCTTCATAAATTCAGGCAAAGATTTTCTTATATTTATTAAACTTGAACTTTTCTCTCTTCGATAGTAGTATCATCAGCAATTAATATGTTTTTACGTTATTCATTTACACCAAGATTAAATGGGTTAATTTTGATGCTATTAATGTCAAAAATGTTTATGTAATAATCATTAAAATACATGCTACCATCAGGAAAAGTAGTGCACAAATAGGAAAATTCATTATTTATTTTATTAGAAAAGAGGTTATTGACCTTAAAAGTCAAACAAGTATAATTGATCATAAAACAATTGTGGATCATAGCTATCTAACTTGAGCATATTCTCGAGTACAGTCGGGTAGGCTTCCTTTATAGCAGTGGGCTCTTTGATGATTGGAAGCATCTTTTTTTCCATTTCTTTATATGTTTTAAATCTTCGAATTCCAAATTGATGATATAGATAAAGATCTTGTAGTCAACTTATATCTCCTATCTATGACTATAGGGTTGAGTGTCCAATTGTACTTGGTTTGTCCTATGGTGGCATACTCACTTTCCACCTCATTTATATTATAGTATGGTCCATAGATATCTTCCAAGAAATAATCTTCTAGTAAACTAGACTTGACTACACATGAGGTTTTATCATGTTTAAGTAAAGGATTAGACGGATTTTTCAAGTTAGGCATTTATTTAGAATTGATTAGGTCCTAGATAGCCCCCAAAAGGTTTTGTAACTATTAATGGCATGGCTAATTCTTGGTCATAGACGTAGTACTAGTCATAGTGATGGTTAGGTGGCAAAAGTCCATTTTAAGCTTAGGGGGTTAGAGGTTAAAGCTTTTCTTCCTATATAAGCTTCTTCAAACATTAAGAAAGGGGCCTACCTAAATGGAAATAATGTCTCCCTTAGACGGCATTGACATGTGTAGTCTTACTTGAGTTGTTGTTGTTATTGTTGTTTGAGTAGTTGGAGTTCCCAGACCACTTAAACCTTTTACTAGCATAAGCCTTTTCCAAGTCCATGGCTATGCGCTTGACTTGTGCCCAAGTGGTAATACCTTTAGTAGTTAGCCGATTGCTCATATAACTATTCAAATTCCTAATAAACATCTTAATTTGATTAATGTCATTAGGCTTATTTCTTATCTTTATTATCTTAGACCTCTATCAATCTAAAGAGTCTAAAAATGACTCATTTGGCTTTTTATAAACTAACTCAAGATCCTTCAAATTAACCTCTATACTTGTATTATTGGCGTATAGTTAATTGAATGCCTAGACTAGGTCAAGGTAATTCTTCTTGACCCATCTATCCTAGTTATGGTATGTGACACCCCTTCTCCCATTAACCGAAGTCACCAGAAGAAAGAGTGAGACATTATGTGCCATAGGCAAAAGTCACTCTAAATGCCTACATGACATAATCGCAATAAGCCATATGCACAATATCATATCCTCAGCACATATAGCTCATCACATGCTTAAAACTCATAAGTTGTTTAAATACCTCAATTGTTCATAAACATTAAAAGCAAAATTATGGCTTTAAAATCCAAGCCATAAACCAATACAATTTATAATTGATAAATTCAACAAATACTCTTATCAAAAGTTTACATAAGAAAATCTGAAATAAACTCCAAATGTTATAGAAAAGGTAATAAAATGCAAAACTCCTGTGCATTACTCATGAAAATGAAAATGCTTCAAGAACAGCTATAACATCCCACATGTAAAGCCTTCTCTATCAATGCTCATCTACAACATATGTGTGGAGAACAACTGAGCTAACTAAAACACTTAGTGGCATACAAACAACTCGAATTTACCTCATAATGTAGCACATTAGGTACATAATTATCTCTAAAGTATAAATAACTCATACACAGTTCATATCATTCATGAACTTACATAAGCTTACCTTTAAAATCAATTTCACTTGTAGTTCATACATGCACATGCTCAAGTTATAGCATAGCAATCATACATGTATCATATGTTTTCCTCTTATTGATCACATGCCTTGCTCATTAACACATTCAGTTACTCATATAAAATCACATGCATTTGTTCATTATTAACCCATTTCGAAAACATATGATAAATTAAATTAAGTTTGCTTAAATTGGAGTAATGTATACCTCGACTAAGGTAGAGTAGATAACGGGTAAACACACATATATATGGCCATATCCACATATCACAATTGCTTTGGAGAGCACACACAAAATGTATAATACCCAAGCGGGGTTTATGTGACAATACTCGTAATATCTCATAAAGGTCACAGTATTGCTACACAAATCCCCTATCGACATACCAATCTATCATAAAGCTAATAATAGTCTAGCTATACATGGGCATAGCTCAATAAGTTCAATTATCATGCCAACTATTTCTCATTCTCAATTTTCGTGTTTTTTTATCTTATGGCACACAATAAATCACGTTGCTATCATAACTCAATGTTATCAACAATTAAATCAATAACTCATGTCACATTCTTAAAGTATATTCTTATCACTTATTATACCTCATATGTCAAGAATCACATACTCATCTCATTGTTATAACTTGCAAATATAGCATACTTATTACATCACATGTCACATCTCATCATACTCGATCTAGTATATACGATCATCATTCCACGTAGCTATATGAACTCTTTCATTTCGATAGAACTCATTACAACCATTAATTCCATAAAATAAGTACCTTTTTAATTATGTTTAACATATAACTCCCCATCTCATCCATCCTTATCTAAACTCAAAATCATGTCTGATTTATGCCAAAAAAATCCATGATATGTCTTAAATATCATACAAAGTCACTATAGAAATCAGGTTAAAAAAACATTAAGTTTTGAAAAAAAAATACATATGCTATTAAAAAGGGGTTACACTAGGTTAAATCCATGACACCTTATTTTATCTAAAAACCATGTTTTTAGCATGAAAGGGGCCACGGGCATGACCAATAATAGGTCATAGTCTAAGGCCTATTTTTCTATAGAATTTAATGCAAAATTTGATGAAAAACAGTAGCAAACTTGCATAATTTCAACTCATAATCATAGTAATTCAAATCCAAATCAAGTTTAATCCAACATACATTAATTCTAACACATTTCTAATAATTGTCACGATTAATTACATACAAATATCATCTAATTTCATCCATATTTAAGCAAAACATAGTAAAAAAACCTAGTTTAGCAATTTATGTAGAAATTCAAGGAAAAATAAAAAATTTTTATACATATACTATCTACACAAGTTGCTGAAAGATTTGAATGCACTAAGTTTCAACAATCACATTTCCCTTAGCCTTTCTCTTCCTTGCCTCCTCCTCTCCTTCTTTTTTAATGCTATGGACAAGCATAAACACACATATACATAAGAAAATGCAAAAAATTCATAGTAGCATGAACTAAAACACCAATTTGGATGAGTTACCTTATTAAACGATGTTTAAAAATGATTTTTTGTAAGTTATTAAAGCATAAAAAGTGAAGAACGATGCTCAATTTATGTTTTCATAACTATAGGAAGTTTTTTGGCTATTTATACCCCATAGAACGAATGGCTTAGATTAATCACTTAAATCTAATCCAATGGTCCACATGGGTATAAGGCCAAATATCATATACAGTCCTCTGTAGACACTAGATTTTTGGGGTACTTGTGTTCATATTTTCTAATGATGAAGAAAGGGTAAAAGTTTCAATAAATAGGAATGTTAACATCCA
>CANXYI011589800.1:0-25006 GCA_948208565.1 Hura crepitans | reverse complement strand
AAAGCAACATAGGTTAATGAGTTTAAATCTGGCAACACATGTACACAAGTGAGTAACGTTATTAGATTGGCACTCATGTATAATATAAATAGTGGGCCCTAGATTATATGATTATAGATAGGTGTTTAAAATTAATAATGGTAAGTTAAATAAGTTTGTGCAATGTACTTCATTCAGATCCGACAATCTGATTGGGTGAGAGATATCGCTTATGGCATCTTATATTTGAACCGGTTATTGATTATGCATTAGGGTGTTATAGTATATGTGTTGATTATGTAATAATCATAGCTTGTGAAATGAGGTTGCAAATATGTCTAATTATAGGTTAAAGATGAAAATTTGGTCGATGTATGTATTATAGTAAGTGTAATCAAAGTAATTTGTGATTGGTGTGCATGTACCCTAATGTTAAAGTATGTATTTATGTGTATGTGGTGGTGATTTTAGTATGTTAATGATGTTTAATGCTTATAACTTATGTTAAGGGATCTTGTAAGCAAAAGAATGTGCCATTGAAGTATGTGTATTAAATGGTGGCTGAATGGTGTATGTAGGATGTTATGATAGTGAAGTGACTTTTCATGCTATGTATGTTAGACATGAGCTTATGGTGAAGTTAGTTGGTTTAATATGTTATAACTATGCATGAATTTATGTTGAATGATAATAATGATTATATTTATGTGTAAGGCATGGCCCTCTAAGTGTGTTTAATGTGGTTTAAGGCTAATTATGTCATATTTATGTGCATTGTAATTTATTAATGAGGTTAAATACTATGACAATGATAATGATGTATGACGATAGGTTATATAAGAAAGAATGGTGTTTCTTGATCAAAGCTATGTGATGTTAATTGCAATTGAGTCATGTGCCCTAATTATGTCAAGTATGCATATGAGATGAGTAATGCCATATGAGCTAAAAAGATTATGATAATATGTTAATTTATGTAAACATGGCTGAAGCTTGAGGCATGCTTATGTTAAGATGTTAGTCTTGAGTACATATAAAGAAGTGTATGTACTTATGATATGTTGTGATGGCTTAAGCTAATTTTTTCATGATTGGAAGTGTTATAAGCTCATTATGGAAAATATGCATATGATGTTATTATTATGATTCTAACTTGTTGATGTGAATGTGATCTTTGTAAAACATGACTTAAATGAAGTTTAATACTTTTCCCCATTTGGTTATTTATTGGCCAAACAATCTTTAAACTCTACTTCAAGCTATTTTAATATGGTGAAACCAAAATAAATTTGGTGATTAGGCTATACAAGTAAACAACCTAGATTGGATAGGTTGGTCGATAAATTAGGGGTTTAGTAGTTGCTAAGGTACTTCTATACCTAATTTTATGACCTACAGGTTCTATGTTGATTTTTGTGACTTACGGGTCCTATGATGATTTTACTGGGCCATTATAGTCTTGATTTTACTAGGCCTTTGTGGTCCTGATGGCCTTAGCATCCTCATTATCTAATATAGATTATTAGTTTCTTAATTATGGGCAAATTAATGGTAGAATAAGACTTTGAATAATGGAACAAGTAAATCATAAACATGACAATGGTTGGCTAATTTAATGATGTTATGATGCTAATATTGGATTGTATGTTTGTATGAATGATGAAGATTTCTGTATGCAATAAAGGATATTGCTTATGTTAAATTGTGTTGATGCATGAGTTTGTACTTCATATAGCTAAGTTGCAAAGCTTAGCAAGTCATATTTTGCAATCCGTAGTTTTTTTTTAAGTCTTTGTGATTGAGAATTTTGCAAGTGGCACAACATTTCAATGATCTCTAAAGAAAGTGAATTATGTAATTATTTGAAATTCTCATAAGTTTGTATGTAAGGTTTAAGTAGGCACCCATAGGTAATCTCTAAGGATATCCATATATTATTGTATAAAGGATGTATGTAAATTTATGATAATGCATAGTTGTTAGTTCTAATCTATGATGTATGTATGAGATGTTATGTTGTTGTGGTTTGTTATGAGGGTTGTATGAGTTATTGGTTATGTATGTTGGATAATCAAAAGGATCATGATGGATGGTATTGGATGTTATGGTTATATAAGCATTCTTTTTATGCAAGTTACTATTAACTATGGGAATTGTGTCATCGGTACAACCATTATGTTGCTAGACTTTTGACACAGTGACCACTAGATAGTTAACCTAGGAAAGAGTTTTGTTAAGAGTATTTTTATAAATTTAAGTTAATCATGTATAGGTATTGGAAGATTTTAAATAAACCAGATAAGTAGTTATGAGAGTTATTATTATGTGTCTTTCCTTATTCGGGTCCAACAATAGGATCAGGTAAGAGGTGTCATAATGCCAAATGATGTGTCACTATGGTTGATAATGGCTAATGACATAAGTGAGCATAAAATGGCTAAAAGGAATGGACAAATGGATAAAATTGAATTGCATTAGCCATTAATTGAGGATGGCCAAATGTGATGCTGAGGTTTAAACTAAGTAAATCTAAGAGTATGGCTAGATTATAATGCATATAATGCTTAATAAAAGGCATGTCATTGGATTAAAGAGCTAAAACTAATAAGAAGTTATGAATGAACCTTTTATGACCATAGAAATGCTTAAGGTAAATGATTAAGATCAATGATCAAGTATACATGGGATAAAAGTTAATAACACATATTAATAATGTAACTTTACATGGAGATTAAGTGAACATATGACACTTGAATGAAAAAGAATAATGATGTATAAGTAATTGAACTACATGTTGTTATGAAAGACTTGATGAAATTAAAGGAATTATAACTCACAAAACATTAAATACTTAATGACAATATGGAAATTAATTAATAAAGACAATAAGGCCCATATCAGTTAGATAACTTACTAGATAGGTTAACTGGTCAACTAGGGATTTAATAGCTACTAGGACACTAGAGTGTCCCATGTTTATAATGGGTATAACTATTGAGGTTTTAGATGAGAACTCTTGCACATTTTACACTAATAAATTACATGATGATATGTTAGTGTGGGTGAAATTGCCATTAAGGTCCATAATGGCCACTGCACATATATTTATTTTATGATCATGCTATGTTATGATAGGTACAGTCATCGAGGTCTAAAATGTGAATCCCTACACACCTTTTAAGATGGGTGTGGCCATCGAGGTTCTGGATGAGATCCTGCCATATTGATTACATGACGGGTGCATCTATCGAGGTCTAAAATACAGGCCTCGGCACACCTTTAGATCCTATTATCTAGTATTTAAGATATGATCTCTTGAGTATAGGCCAAAATATTTAATAATTGAGATAAAATGTGTGCACTTAAAATAAGGTAATTATAATTAAATAGGAATGTCACAATTTGGGTAATTTAAGTTAATTAAGTATGGAATGGTATATAAAGTAAATATGGGAAACATAAGTTATGAATGATAATTGGTAAAGCTAGTATGAATAGTGTCTTTTAATATTTAATATTATATGTGTTCCATGATTGATTTTGCTTGACATGTACTGTGTGTTTATTTGATACATTCACATGTATTTATAAGGCATGTTTCATTGAATTCACCACCAAGCGTATGCTTAGAGTATCAATTTTTTCAATGCACAGGTTGTAGATAGTTTGTGTTGCTCAGCCTCATAGTTGCAGTGTAACAGCTCAACCTTCTAGTTTAGGGGTATACTTTAATTTGGCATAATGTGACATGTATAGTGGCACTCATGTATAGGTTGTGTGTGCTTGACCAAGGTTATGTAAATTATAAACATAGATTGTATAAGTAACTATAGTAAACATATTTGATAGATGTATATATGTGTGAGTTGTATGCTTGCATGTGTTGACAAATCAATGTGTGAAAATGTATGAGAAGTGTATGCTACACATGTGTTGATATATCAATATTGTTTGTGATCTGAGTGGATGATATATGTTTGCGGAGGATCTTATAATGATAATAAAGGTTGGAAATTATATAAAAGTGCCTTGCTGTAGGTTAAAATTTTTGGTTTTTACTCTGGATAGCCATTATGTTACTTGATTTTTGTTAAAAAGGTCACCATAATTAATTGAATTAAATAGGGCTTTCATGATCAGTTAAGTAAGCTTATATATTTTAGAAGGGTTTTAAGAGGATAAGATAGTAATGTGTCATCTCTTATTTGGGTCCAGTAACAGAATAGGTAAAGGGTGCCACATTAGGTGGTACCAGAGTAGGTTTAGGTGTTCCTAGGTATGTAGAGTTACACGAGTGCCATAAGACTAGGATCATAAGTCATATAAAGCTGCACTACTTGAGGCTAATAATTATTTCTTTCATAGTAAATCGAGATGAGTAAGCATGCCTCATCTAGTGGTGACAAAGAGGTGGAACGTCATGCATTGATGACGATTCATGGGCCTATTAGCTTAGAGGCTCTAGTACCTGGCAATGCTGCATAGCCAGCTCCTACATAAGCACAACCAATGCTACTATAACAAATAGTGGATTTTTTTGGATAAGCCACTGTAGCCATTGCTCCACCTCTACCACCGATGCTTGCACAAGCTCCATAATCCCAAGCATTGTAGAAAACTTATCTAAAAAGAGAAAAAAAGATGGGGGCACTAAACTTTTAGGGAGTACAGACTGATGATTCAACTAAAGCTGAGTATTAGCTGGAAAGGCTATCAAGATTCTACAATAGTTAAATGTAGACCAAAAGAGAACCTGATATATGCCACCTCACCTTTGCAAAAGGAAGCATTTCATTAGTTAGAGATAGTGATAGAACATAAAGCTATAGAAGAATTAACTTAGGATTTTTTCTTGTAAGAATTCAAGAAGAGATACATTTCTGAGACCTACCTTGAGAAGAAGAGGTACGAGTTCTTAGATTTGAAATAGGGGCGATAATTCATATCTGAGTATGAAAAGACTTTACTCGATTAAGCATATATACAAAGGAAATCATGCCCATAAAAGCTAAAAGATGCAAAAGGTTTGGAAAGGGTCTTAATAATGATATCCAATTGTAAGTTGCTGTATCAAAGATTAGAGAATTCACTCCTCTGGTAGCTACTACCTCTATAATAGAGGACATACTAAAAGAAAGAAGATAAAATTTTCCAAAGAAGAATCCTTTACTTAAGGACATGCCAATTTAGCTCCAGAAATAGGTAAGAGTTAGAAGGCTAGCTAAGCTTTGCAACAATTTTAGAAACAAGGTTAGACATAGAAATCAGGATAAGGGTCACAATTTAGACCTAGACAGCAACAACAAGCTACCAATACAACTATTTCTATAGTAAAAAGTGCACTAGTTGTATGTGAGACTAGTGGAATGAGGCATGGAGGGGTTTGCTAGAAGGCCAAGCTTAGTGAATGCTTTATATATGGGTCTAAGGATTATTACCAAAGAGACTGCCTTAAGAAATAAAAAGATGTTACATAGCTTCAAGCTTCCTCACCAGCACCTACCCAAAGCCAAAAAGAGAATAAAGGTTATAGAGCTAGTACTAGTCAGTGGTTAAGATCTGAAGCTCGAGCTCCTACATAGTAATTTGTAATTCAAGCTAAGGAAGAAGTTAGTTCTCTAGACGTGATAGCAGGTACATTCTCCTTATTTGAATTTCCTTCTTTAGCTTTGATAGACCTACGATTCGCTCACTCATATATTTGTACTGCATGAGCACAGAATAGATTGTTAGAACTAGAACCTATGAACATAGATATCATTATTAGCAATTCGATTGGCCAACATGTGATAATTAATAGGCTATATTGAGATTGTCCTCTAATAGTTTAGGAACATTTATTCCTTGCAGATTTTATTAAGCTCCCATTTGATGATTTTGATATTATCTTAAGTACGGATTGGTTGTTTAACACTAAGCTATGGTAGATTGGAAATAGAAGAGAATCACACTTAGGATATCTAATGGGAATGATGTGACTAGGGTTGGCAAAAAAAATTTCTTATCTAATGTCATTTCAGCCGTGATGTCTAGGTAGCTAGTATAGAAAGGGTGTAAAGCATATCTGGCTCATGTGGTGGATACCAAGAAGATTGAATTAAATCTTAGTTAGACACTAGTGGTATTAGAATTCCCAAACATGTTTCTAGATGAATTACTAGGGTTGCCAGCAAAGTGAGACCTTGATTTTGAGATTAAGGTGTATTCGGGTACAACAATTATATCAATAACCCCCCTATAGCATGGCATTTGCATAACTAAAAAAATTAAAGGTGCAATTGTAGGACTTGCTTGATAAAGGCTTCATAAGACTACGTGTCTCACCCTGGGGAGCATCAGTATTGTTAGGAAAGAGGAAAGATGGTTTACTTTAGTTGTTTGTTGACTATAGACAATTGAACAAGGTGACCATAAAAAATAAATATCTATTGCTAAGGGTTAATGGTTTTTTTTTTATCAATTATAAGGAGTTGGTGTGTTTTTAAAGATTGATTTGAGATCCTGATACCATAAATTAAGAATCAAGGAATATGATATTCCTAAATAGCTTTTTGAATTAGGTATAGACACTATGAATTCTTGGTAATGCTATTTGGGCTTACCAATGCCCTTGCAGCATTCATAAACTTGATGAACTGGATCTTCAAACCATACCTGGATCAATTTGTGGCGGTTTTAATTAATGATATCTTGGTGTACTCAAAATCCAAGGAAGAATATGAACATCATTTGATATTGATCTTGCAAACTCTAATAGAGAAATAACTATATGCCAAGTTGAGTAAATGTGAATTTTAATTGAATGAAGTGGCCTTTTTCGGACACATTGCTTGAGCTAATGGCATTAGAGTAGACCTAAGCAAGATTAAGGCTATGTTGGAGTGGAAACCTCTTAGAAATGTGATAGAGATCCAAAGTTTCTTGGGACTAGCCAGTTATTACAGGCAATTTGTCAAAGAATTCTCCATGATTGCTACTCATTTGACATGTTTGCTACAGAAAGGATGTCAAAATTATATGGGATAAAAAATGTCAAGAAAGTTTTGACAAACTGAAAGCTATGTTAGTTAAAGCTCCTATCCTAACACAACTTGAATTGGGAAAGGATTTTATTATTTATGGTTATGCTTCAAATAATAGGCTCAGATGTGTATTAATGCAAGGTGGCAAAGTGGTGGCATATGCATCCCGACAACTAAAGCCTTATGAAATAAATTACTCAACACATGATCTAAAATTGGCTGCTATTGTTTTTGCCTTGAAAATATGGAGGCACTATCTATATTATGAGAGATGTGACATATATATAGATTATAAAAGTTTAAAATGCCTCCCAAGACAAAAAGAGTTAAACCTGAGGCAACAATGATGGATGGAATTGATAAAGGACTACGATTGTTTGATGGATTGCCATCTAGGAAAGGCTAATGTGGTAGCTGATGCATTGAGTTGAAAATTCATAGCAGCCACGAGAGCAATGAATGTCAAGTTCTAATATATGAATGATGGAGCACTTTTAGTTGAATTATAGGTAAAGCCTAATTTGATACAACAAGTGAAAGAAGCACAGACTCAAGATATCCAGCTTATGCATACTATAATTTATAAGTCAAGTCAAAGAGTGAAATGTTACAGAATATGAGATCACAGTAGATAGGTGTCTATACCATTATGATAGGTTATGTGTACTAGATGTAGAGGAAATTAAGAAGTAGATTCTACAGGAAACTTATAATGCTTCATATGCAATGCACCCTGAAAGCATGAAGATGTTCCTTAATCTAAAACCATATTATTGGTGGCTAGGAATGAAAAGAGTGTCAACAAGTGAAAGCCAAACATCAAGTTCCTTTTGTGCTGCTCTACCCTATAATAATTCTAGAATGGAAATAGGAGAGACAGTCATAATAGATTTTCTGATGGGATTACCCATGATGAAGAATAAATGTGATGCTTTATGGGTGATTGTAGATTGACTAAGATAACGCACTTCATTCCTATTAGAATGGATTACTCCCTAGAGAAGTTGGCATAGTTATATATAGATGAAGTTGTGAGACTACACGGTGTGCCATCTTTCATTGTATTTGATTGAGATCTAAGGTTCAATTTGGAATTCTAGAAGAAATTACATGATGTTCTGGGTACTTGTCTCGGAGCTGTGCCATCACATTATTTCGGAGCTGTATCAAACTACATGGTGTGCCATCACATTTAGTACAACATTTCACCCATAAACTGATGGATAGTCTGAATAAGTTATTTAGGTGCTCAAAGATATGTTATGGAGCTGTGCTATAGAGTTTAGAGGAAGCTAGGATCACTAATTGTCTTTGGTAGAATTTGTGTACAATAATAGCCACCAAACTGGTTTAGGCATAGCACCTTGTGAAGAATTATATGGAAGAAAGTGTAGCACTTTACTATATTGGAGTGAATTGGGTGAAAGGAAGTTAATGAGATTTGATTTAATTAAGGGTGCTAAGGAAAAAGTTAAGATTATTAGAGAGAGACTAAGAGTAAACGTTATATACAGATTTAAAGTGAAAGAATAATGAATATGAAGTTGGTGACATGGTATTCCTTAAGGTATCACCATGGAACAAGTTTCTTTGGTTTGGCAAAAAGGGCAAACTAAGTCCAAGGTTTATTGGCCCCTATGAAATCACAAAGCATATAGGACCATTGGTATATTGGCTAGCTTTGCCTCTAGAATTGCAGTAGATCCATGATGTATTCCATGTATCTATGTTAAGGCGATATAGATTGGATCCTTCTCATATACTAATAATGGAGGAAATAGAAATATAGCTAGATCTCACTTACAAAGAAGAACTAGTGTAGATTCGGCATAAGAAGTTAAGGAATTAAGAAATAAAAAGGTGCCTCTAATAAAAGTATTATGGAAACATCACAAAACAAAAGAGGCGACCTAGGAGAGCGAAGAGCAGATAAAAGCCTAGTGCCCTTACCTATTTGAATGCTTAAGGAAAATGATTGAGATCAATGATTAATTATATGTGGAATAAAAGTTAATAACATATTAATTATGTAACCTTATATTTAGATTAAGTGAACAAATGGCACTTAAATGGAAAAGAATAATGATGTATAAATAATTAAACGACATGATGTTATAAAAGACTTGATAAAATTAAAAGAATGATAACTCACAAAACGATAAATGCTCAATGATAATATAGAAATGAATTAATAAAAATGATAAGGCCTATACTAGTTGGATAGCCTATTACATAGGTTAACCGGTTAACTAGGGACTTAGCAGCTACTAAGACACTAGAGTGTCCCATGTTTGTGATGGGTGTGGCTCTCGAGGTTTTAGATGAGAACCCTTGGACATTTTACATTAATAGATTACATGATGATGTGTTAATACACATGTAGCTACCATTGAAGTTTATAAGGGTCATTATATGCATATTTATGTTATAATCTATTAGAATTGTGCCTTAGAGATCATGTAATAAGGTAGTATTCATGTATTTAAACTTGTTAATTAATAAAATAAGGCATTTCTCTCTATATTGTGGTACTTTTATATATTACTTATAATTGTTTGTAATGTCTTAAACCATGTTGTAAAGTCCCTGGTATATAATCATAGTGTAGAGGAAATCATAAAGTGTTCACGATGTGAGATTCTTATTGCATGCAAATATGATATACCTAAATATTCTTGATCATAGTATTAATAAGATGGGACATTATTAATGTAGATAGATCAGCACATGTTATACTTTTTGATTAGATCAAGTAGTAGTTCTCACAAGCTGTAAGCATAGAGATGCTTGGGGTTAACATATGGATGCTTACTTGGGAAGTATGTACATTAGAGACCTACCATTAGATCTTCACATGGATACTTAATCTATATTAGTGAAAGCATCCCATCATATAAGTGGTACTAGTATCTTTAGACTTGAAATCACTAATTATCTTAAATATGGAGCGACATATTTTGATTCCAAAGCTTTTACTTTGAACAAAAAGGATACATAGTGAGGTGCTTGGGTATGCCGCAACATATTTAAAGATAGGGTACTGATCAATAAAGAATTCATAACCCTAGATTACTGTAGGGAGTTTATCTCACAGTTCTGATAAGTAATCTATATTTAGGAATCTTTGGCTAGAGTAAGGAGCCATGAGTGAATGAGATTTACTAAGGGCATTTTAGGAATAAAGGCAAGATTATTAGAATAATATGTCTAGGGCTTAATTAGACATACTTAGTTAAGCTATGAGTTGACACAAGTTTATACTCAAAACTAGAGGAGGTAAAAGATAGTGAAAATAGTTGATTACACCGTAACATTATATGGAAGGGTTAAGTCAAAATACTTGACTTTCTAGCACTTGGGTAGTCATTATGCATGGCTAGATGCTTCTCTTAACTAGTACATGTGTGATATATCAATTGGTGAATTGATATTGATTTAATAAGATTAAATCTATGGAGTCCCAGTTAGACTAGGACTTCAGTTCACCATGTACTGCCAAGTTGTTTGGGAAATCCATAGACTCACACATAAAAAGAGTTTGAGGAAAATTTAATGAGATTGTAAGTTCTAATGATATGAGATGTCTTTAAAAGATAAATTAAGAAGAATAAATAAGCAAATAGGTTTGGGGCCCACTTGTAAATGAGAAATCCAGAAAATTAAGGTTTTTAGACTTAGGCCTTATTGAGTCCAATTGTTCTTGCATTTGATTTTTATGAGCTTTTAAAAGGTCTAAAAGGCTATAAATTTGATTAATTATTAATCCAAAATGGGGCCTAGGAATGCCACATAGGATTAATAAAAGTAGGGCTAAAGCAATTTGCATGTAAGTACATTAAAAGGCTTATGCGCATAGAATAGAAAGGGACTGATGTGTAGGACCATTCTAGTTTGACTTAGGGTAGATTTTAAGTGTCAGTATTTGACCTAAAAATGTTTTATTTAAAGTATAAATAACCCTTATAGAAATAGCCACCATATGCATATTTTTATAGTAGAAATTTCCACATAGAACAATTGAAAATACATAAATTTCTTCTTCTTCTTCTTTCCCTTTTATTCGTTTGAAAATCCTACTAGCACTTAGATTTTCAAGTAGCTCTCTTTTAAAAACGTCATGTGTAGATTACCTTAGAGGTGTTCCTGAAAGAGGATCATTGTGGTTTGTGACAACCTACTGAGAAGAGCTTACAGAAGGAATCTTCTATCATCTTTTACTGTAAATCACGAAACATTGTAGGATTTATTGTTTAGGATGTATTTTAAACTATTCATGTCCATTATATTTGCTAGTTTTTCTCAAATTTTTAATTTTTTCACTATGTATGATGGAAAAAAACTAGCACTGGTATTAGAGTCAAGTTCACGGATGATTTAAAAATAATAGAAATAGTGATTACGATTGACATGCATGATATGTGATATTATGTATTTTTAGTTGATCTGTGTGTTTTGATTTGATTTTGATTGTTCATATTTATTTTAATGTGATTAAATATGAATTTGAGATAGGTTGGAATTAGATTTTTGCTATTTTATGTATTGAAGTGGCCAAATTATCAAGGAGGAAATCCTTTTATGCGCATAGGATAATTTTGTATGCATAATTTGATTAAATTAGTTTTTGAACAATTTAATCTAGCATATGATTAAATAAAACATGATTTTGATTCATATTCTATGTGCATAAAAATTATAAATTAAAAAAAATTAGAAAACAATTAAGTTGAACTTTTGGTGATAGTGACATGTTGACCGAAATTTCTATATGAAATTGTGTATTCTAGTGAAAATTTGGTTATGATCCTAATTTAATTTATTTTTCTAATGGGATTAGGATTTTAAATTAATTAAAAGGGTTACAAATTGATCTAATCTAATTGTGATAAGTGTTATCAAATTGAGATTATGATTGGCCCATTCTTTTATGGGCGTATCCTATTACATGTATAAAGGAAAATTTGTTTTCTTGCTTTGTGATGATTTATCATTTTAATTCTAAAAGGTTTGAATTAGATGAACATGAAAATGTGATTTAATTATTTTTAATGGGATTAATTAAACTTAAATTACATGATCAATATGATTGATTTTCATGTTTAAGCAAGAAAGTGAAAATAATAAATCAATACTAGTTTTATAAGTGTTATAATTCTAGAATTCTATCGTAATGCACTTTTTGAATATTTGATGCATGTGATGCATTAGATATGTATGCTAAAGGTGTATGATCGGCATAATGACTAGTTATGGGCTTAAGACCAATATGATTGATCTGCATTACATGAATTTTTCCATTTGTAAAATTAGGCCTGTATGTCTTAACCTTTTCTCTCATTTTCTATTTGTACTTCTCTTCTCATCTAACTCCCTTCACATGTAATGTGAGGCACTCTCAATTATATATGATGTAATTAGTTTACTTAGGGTTTGAATATGAGGAAGAAATGTAAGGAGCAAAATAGAGAAGAAGCCCTATAAAGGAAGTCTAAGAAGAAATAGATAGAATTGCTCTTTATTTCTTTTTGGGTCCATAATTCATACATACTACCAAAAGTCTGGCCTAATTGGTTTCCTTGGCTCAGGAAATCAATGTAGTAAAATCCTATAACTAGAACATAAATATTTAATATGATTAAATATGAATGCATGATTTAATATGATTAAATATGCATAAGCATGCCAAATCATGTTCCAACTATGTATGATGAGACTTAAATGAAAGAATTTCCTCAATAATATAAGACTTGCAAGCCTTCATTAATATGAGTTAAATTAGAGTTCTCTTCTGCATTGAATTGTTGAGTATACTCAAGCCCATGTTACATTAGATATGTTTAAATCATATTAATGGGTCCGTCTTAACATGGTTATTAGTTTATTGAGCATATTCAAGGCTAATAATCATGAGGCAAGATAGGAAAAATATGCATATGATACATATGCATTAAGTGTTGATGACCCAATGATTAGTAGTTGCAGATGATGCAATTGGCATGTGATGCCTACCATTTAGTTAATGGTTGGGATTGTTAAGCATACTCAAGGCTTTAACCTTAACCAAAATGGATACTGACCACTAGGACAGCATCCAAAGGGCTTTCCCAGATTAATTAGTGAGGGCTATTAATTCGTAATAAAATGGTGGGAGTTAACATGCTTTCATTTTTCACATATATAATTACTACCATAATGTCTTCCAACTTGAATTTATGATCCATAATAAAGGGAAATAAACTTACTGGTTTTACTACATAGATTGGCTTAGAAACCATAAAATTGTTTTGAGTGAAAAGCTAGCCTATGTAATTGAAAAGCCAATACCCACTATCCCTATTGATAATGCTTTTGTCAATGAGTAGTAGGCATATCTGAAGCACATGGAGGATATGGACGTTGCTTTATGCATTATGCTAGCATCTATGTCTCCTGAGCTACAAAAATAGCGTAAATATATAGATGCTCCTATAATTCTGCTTCACCTTAAAGAGTTGTTTAAGGAGCAAAGTAGGATTGGATATGAGATCTCAAAAGCCCTATTTCATTATAAGATGATAGAGGGAACTTCAACCACCCAACATGGCTAAAGATGGATGGGTACATAGAGCATTTGGTAGCTCTAGGTTTTGTGATAGATGTAGATTTAAATGTAGACTTAATCATATGAAGTTTGCCTGATAACTATGCATGTTTAATGCCTAACTATCAGATTAACAAGATCACATCTATAATCCCTAAGTTGACCAATATGCTCAAGACTGTTGAAGATGGTATTATGAGATAGTTTTCTAATGCGGTCATGGTTGTCAATTCATCTTCTTCTAAGGGTAAGAATAAGAAGAAGAACAAGAATAAAAGAAGGATAATTGGTACCCAAGGTGGGATTAGCAAGGAGAAGGGAAAACAAGTTGTTGTTACCTCTTCGATTACAGGAAAGAAGAATTCCATAGAAGGGATGTGCTTCTATTGTAGAAAATCTAGCAACTACAAGGCCTACTTAGAGTCTTGTGAGAAAGAGAAGGAAGGAGTTGCTTTAACTTTAAGTATTAATGTGATTAAAATTAATACTAATACTACTATTAATAACCAAACCTAGGTATTGGATACCAAATTTGGTTCTCACTTAGTTTATTCCATGTAGAGACTAAAGTGCAATGGGAAGGTTGAAAAAGGAGATGTGGACCTAAGCATAACCAATTGAGCAAGAGTTGCTACATTAGCTATAGGATCATATCATCTTATTTTACCTTCTGGGCTTATATTAATTTTAGATAATTGTTATTATGTTCCTTCTTTTTCTAGAAACTTTATTTCAATTTCTTGTCTTGTTGAAAAAGGTTTTGACATTTCCATTAATAAGAAAAAATGTTGCTCTGTTTACTTGGATAATGTGTTTTATTGTTCAGGTACAATATGTAATGCAATTTATATTTTGGATAAAAATATAGAAGTATATAACATTAATACCAAGAGATCCAAGATAGATAACTTAACTCCATCTTGTTTATGGCATTGTCACCTTAGCCATATACATGAGAAACATATGAATATGTTACAAAAGGATGGTAGCTTAGGATCATTTAATCATGAATCATATGATACATGTGAATCTTGTTTATTAAGCAATATGACAAAATCAGCTTTTTCTAGAAAATGTGAGCGAGCAAGTGAGTTATTGGAACTTATACATACAAATATTTGTGGTCTAATGACAACACATACATGTAGAGGTTTCTTATATTTCATTGCCTATATTGATGATCACTCACAACATGGGTATTTAGACTTAATGAAGTACAAGTCTGATGCCTTTGAAAAGTTCAAAGAATTTAGAAATAAAATTAAGAAGCAACTCAAAAAGAGTATTAAAATTCCTTGATTTGATCAAGGTGGTGAAAACTTGAGTCAGGAATTCCATGGTTGTTTGAGAGACAATGGCATCTTGTCTCAGTGGACTCCTCTATATACACCATTGCATAATGGTGTATCTGAAAGGAGAAATTAAACCCTATTAAATATGGTTCGATTAATTATGAGTCTTGTAGACTTACCTAAGTCTTTTTGGGGGTATGCACTGGAAATTGCTATTTATATTTTAAATAGAGTTCCATCAAAGTCAATTGATATTACACCATATGAGATGTGGTATAATAAGAAACCTATTGTAACATGCTACCCTAGGGTCACTTTTGACAACTAATAGGGAGTATTACCATGTGAGTTTATGCTTACACTTGTAAGGTTATCATTTAGTTAAGTGCTCCTAATAGTAGGATTAGTTAAGTTTAGCTATAAATTTCATTACCTCGGGGGTTGTGTATACTTAAATAAATAGCTTAAGTCGAGATTCCGATAGCATGACAGCTGTCCAAAGGCTTTTCCAACACTATTGACCTGTGGAAAACACCCTTAGATAAGTCTATCTATCATCCAATAACTATGTTATCCTCTAGTCACACAATTCTGCATAATAACATGACATTAAGTCCATCACCCCTGTGGTGACTCAAAGACACAACTAATCCACCTGAGCTAGGTGGAGTAGTTCCCAAGGTGGGTAAGACTAACTTGTGACTCACAGGAGTTGTATTTCTAGTTGTAGGCTATGAACACACAAGCATATAGATTTAGGAATACACCGCTCTTCTCGTACATATATACACGTATAGTTATATGAGATTTGTCTATTTTGTATGGACTGTCTATTGTAAATGATGACATATTTCATTTCTGGGCAAAACTAGTTTGTACTATATCCTGTGCCCTCCTCAACATTCTTTTATAATTTGCACATCAAACAAAAGCTAAATTAGTGTTCTATCTTGAAAAAGTGAATATATCTACCCTACTATGTTATCTTAGCTATAGTTTGAATACATACTTGAGTACATAATGAAATTATAGGTTAACCTCACTTACAGATCTTGAGTACTCTTCACTCGGAGTCCTAAAGGCATGTCAATATTAGTCCATTTTTTTCTATCTTCATGTCAAGCACATTCCCAATAAATGAACATTAGTTACATATAGATAAAGGTTTTATTCTTGTTTAATGTCATGTAATCCTCAATGTGTCACACAAATCTCACGTACTGTGGAAATGCATAGGCGTTTGGCTATGAGTGCTATCAATTGTCTTTTCTTATTATGCTAGGACTTACTAAGGTGTTTTCTTTAAGTTTGTACCACATTCTAGCATGTTGAACTCATTAACTATTATTTATAATCTTTTAATAGGGATGCTTTCTATTGTAATTACTCTCATATGCTTACCCTAGTTATAACAACCTAGTAGGGGTTATATATTTCAATTTTTCACCTTTCCCTCATAACTATACATCATTCAGTATGTCTATATGGTTGGGACCTTCATAAGGGTTATAACAAGCTATACTAATATGTCACATGCTGTGACCAAATTACACAATAGATTATGACTTATCTTAGCCATTTTATCTTATGATATGCCACTGAAACATCAATCCATACACGTAGGTAGTTTCCCCTTCCCATGCCTAAGGTACTTAACAGGTTATTATTTATGATCATAACATGGCACAACTCTAAATGAAGTCTTTTGCATAAGCAAGTAACATACTTATCCATATATGAAACAAACCTGAAACTTAACTATAATTTTAACTTTTTGATTCTATCACATTAGCTGGGTTATACCTTTATTTAACTATTTTGTTACAACTGTTAAGTTTCATAGTATGGTTAAATTGTAAAGTTTGCATTGTAGGCTAGTTAAAAGCTTTACAATGCTAAAATCAATTTTTACACATGTTAGAGTGCTCATCATAATCTCTAAAATGGTTGGAACTAATAAGTTCCATTCATGGTTACACAATCTCATAAATTTCACACACATATCATAACATGTAATCATGCAAGCACATAAGTTAATCCTTAAACTTACTTCTGATCATTTGGATAAAAGAGCCATAGGTAATATATAGACAAAACTCTTATTGAGGAAAGATAAATGGGAAAATTGGAGGTGTGACTAAAGTCATGACCAAATCTAATAACTGATAGAGGTATTTCTACTGCTAAGACATTAACTGATGAAGGCATATATAATGCCAAGCTATTAACTGATGAGGCATATTTGATGACAAACTAATAACTAATAAAGACATATCTATGCCAAACTGATAACTGATAAAGTCATATCTGATGCCAAACTGATAATTGATAATGGCATATCTGATTCAAAATTGATAACTAATAAAGGCATATCTGATGCCCTACAGTACTACAATCCCTACCCTGGCATGCTAAGACTATCCTATCCTAAATTCTACTCATTTATTACCCAGGCTCTATTCATTTCCTTATTAATGTTTACACATCATTGTACATTCTTTTCACGTAGCTGTTAAATGGTTACATTTGTTACTTACCGCTAACCTTTAATAGTCTTGAATATGTGTGGATTAAGGGTGCATGTTAAGAGCATTAGAATATTTAGTCAGTTGCTATTCTGCACTATGCTAGTTAAAGTGTTACCAAAATTCGATACATGGCTAAAATAACTTCACTGAATCTTGTGCTTATGATCACGCATACTTATAATCATTATTCACATTATATATGCATGTTTAGATTGCAAAATACTTTGCTTTCTAATGAAAGGCTCATGAAATGCCACTAACCCATTTTACTCTATCCATTCAAGTGTAGACATTATTGACCAACATACAACATAAATGTATGATTATGTATCTTATCACAAGTACTGATGCTATCCTATATACATTACATGCTTATGATCACACATACTTATAATCATTATTCACATTATATATGCATGTTTAGATTCTAAAATACTTTGCTTTTTAATGAAAGGCTCATGAAATGCCACTAACACATTTTACTCTATCCATACAAGTGTAGACATTATTGACCAACATATAACATAAATGCATGATTATGTATCTTATCACAAGTACTAATGCTATCCTATATACATTACATGTTTCATGCTCGCTTTATGAATACTCATATAACATTATAATGTCTGTGATTTAATAGAGCTATGCATGTTAAAGATTAGTACTTGAGCCATTTCTATTTACTCATAAAACCTGATAACCAACCTAGTTGTAATGGCACATTGCCCAAATTATACTTAGTGATACAAATAAAAAATCACATCGATGATAACTTTAACAATCTTCTAACACATTTATTCACTACTATAAATTAGCATATTCATGTGAGTTAGAATCATGAGAATACCTTAATACACACTTGCAAACCAGTCTTATAAATAATTAACACACATTTGATAGCATGGTCACTTAACCTATACTTATTGCTTAACTATTTTATATATTACAACATTCCTACATGGACATTAGATTATAAGGCTATCTTAGCTATATTCATTGAAGGGTGTTTGAACTATGCCTATACCAATCTGATTCTTAATATTACTATCTCATCTCAAGGTTTATAACCTTAATTAACTATTTATTTGTAATGCTCATAAGTTGAGGCTCTATGAACAGTACCATTGAGGTCGAAAAGTGTCCCCGGAGTGCCAAGTCACCTTTATGAGGCTAGAGGCAAGGACACTAGTCATAAAACTTTGAGGGGCCATAAAACGATGAAACTAACTTAATTTAAAGATTCAGTAGAACTAATAAAATATTTTAGGCTATAATTTAGTGGGCTATAGGCATAAATGAAGTCAAGCCTAGAATGACTCGGGATGTGCCTGAACGGACCTAAAAATGCCTTACCTTGAAGGTTAAAAATTCCCCTGAGTCTATTAATGAAAGAATTTTTGAATTTCAAGGTCATTTGCAAAATTTCTTAATTTCAAGATTTTACATGTAAATTAAGGTAGTTGGATAACTATCTTGTCAATGGAATTGTGCTGTGAAATTTTACAAGCCTCTAAGTGGGACTAATTAAGGATTTTTAAAATAAACAAGATGACTTTTAGAGGTCCGAGTGATATTTTTTTTTAAAATTCCTTGGTGTTTCCACCAAAATTGAGCTTTTTCGGGTTATTTGGGTGGCATGTGGACCTCACCTGTGCCACCTCAGTGACTATATAAGGCCCCATTTGCCACCTAAGTGGCCACTTGGCCACATCCACCCATCTCTTCCTCCTTTCTTCTTCTTCCTTCTTTTGCTATCCCAATGCCATTTTTTACTTGAGTCAACCATTTTCATTCCTTTAAGCAAGCTTTTCCCTTGCCTACTTGAGTCCTCACTTAATCAACATTCCCATGGTAGAAATTAATCATAAGATTAACATTTTAGCCATCCTACATTGCTGTTCAACATCTAAGGCATCTCATTACAAGAAAGAAAGGCTTGAAGTTCACTTAGAAGTGACAAAAGTCCCATAAATCCATAAGAATCCCAAGCTTTCTAGCTTCTATAGTGACTTCCCTCTCCCTTTATGGACTCTAAGCTGCCCTCTAATTAGCACAAACACCTCACACACATAATCACACAGGTGTTAGGCATGTTTTAGCATCAAATGGCAGCCAAAAAACCCAAGGGAAAGAGGAGAAATAGCCATGAACTCACCTCAAGGTCACTACTCTGGACTGTTTGAACTAGTAAACTTTGGTGATTTTTATCTCCCAATTAAGAAGTCATTTTTGCCTAATTCATTTTCCTCGTGGTGCTTAATCGATAGAGTTGAATTTAGCAACTGGAATCACTATTTTTGGTGAAGGGATGAAAATGTTATGCTCTGTTTTCTTTAGTTCTAGCATCGACAATAGCAAGGAAAAGGGGGGAAGATAATTTTCTACATTCCAAGTGAAAATCCACTTGTCAAGTGAGGTTTGCCACTTGGCATGAGTTGGGTCCCACTTTGACATGTCAAGGGTGGTCCCGAAAATCTCGAAATCTTATTTTTTTGGCAAACTTTGAAAATTCACAGTAATTCACTCGGACCTTAGAAAATTATGTTGTTCATTTTAAAATTCATATTTTAGTCCCCTCTATCTGTTCATAAATTTTCGTGGCTAGATTCCATTGATAAAATAGTTTTTAAATTGTGTCAATTTGTATACCAACCTAAAAAATTATAAGAATTTGTAAACGACCTCAAAATCCAAAAATTCTTTCACTAGTAGATCCAATGGAATTTTTGAGCTTTAGGTTTCGCTATTTTTGGGTCCGTCCAGGCACATCCCAAGTTAATTATGGCTCAAAAATTTTTTATTGCACAAATGCATTCTTTACTGCTTAAAGTTAATTATTGGTTCTGCTAAATTTTTAAATTTCAACTTTTTCATCAACTTAAAGCCCTTCGATGTTTCATGACCAGTGCCACTACCTCGATTTATGTGCAAGTGACTCGACAACCTAGGCACACTTTCCAGACCCTGTGGCACTATTCACAGAGCCTTAAATCATAGGTATTTACAAAAAGAATTGTTTGAAAATAATTTTGGTTGTTGATAGCTCCTATAAAATTGATTAAGGTTTTATTAATGGTGTCAAAATTTAATTTTGTTTCCTTTCAATTCCATAAATATTTGTTCATAATTATTGGATAATTGTGAATTTGTTTTAAATATTTTAAATGCCCAAAATGAATTGCATGTGAATTGGATTCATAGTTTTGCAACAGTCATATGAATATATACCTTATTCACTATCGATAATGATCAACAAATTAATTTTGAGTTGATTAATTGGATTGATTAATTTGCATTAATTTTGTTGGTCATTTTATATGATTTTATATGTTCATGCTTGTTGGAATTGGTCCAAAATCATTTGGAACAATTATTTTACAAAACAAGGCAAATTAGTTTATTGGTTAATGCTAGAAATTGGATTTTTGGCATTAGTGTACTTGGAAAAAATTCAAATTAAATAATTCCAAAATATGTGTTGAAATTTACTACTAGAATTGATGGAAATTTAATTAATTAATTAGATTAAATAATTAAATTTGTAAACTAATTATTGGTTGGACCAATAGTTGGAAGAAAATTAACATTTTTAAGCATATGTAACATGAGAATCCCAAAAACAATTTTCAATTGGGTTGAAAAATTTTCCTCTTTGGAAATGGTTTCTAAAATGGAAAATGATGTTTGAATATAGATTAATTTGATTAATTGTATTAATGATATTAATTTCTATATTTTAAATTTCACAAAGCTAAGCATATGTGGCATGTTAATTTTTCAAGAGTTGCAATATAAACTAAATTCAAACATGTGGGATCCAAAAATTGTAAGTTAATTATGTGTGTTAGAAATGCATATTAAGGGTGTATGTTTGGCATGATGACTAGTTATGGCCAAAGACCAATAAGAGTAATCTACTTTGCATGAATATTTTCTTTGGTTAAATTGGGCTTGCGTGTCCTAGCCTTTTCTTTTATTTTTCTATTTTATTTCTCTACTCATCTAATTCCCCTCACATGTAATGTGAGGTCTTCTGATTTATATGATATGCAATTAAATTACATAGAGTTATATTAGGATGAAGAAATACAAAGAGCAAAAATAGAGAAGAAGGCCCACTAAGAAGGACCAAGAAGAAATACATAAAAGTATTCTTTTATTTTTTATTGGGTTTGTAATTCATGCATAACTACCTAGGGTATAGCCCAAATTGGTTTCCTTTGGCTCAAGGAAATCATTGTAGTAAAAGTCCATAGCTACATTTAATGTGATTAAATAGTATATGTATGATATAATAAGATTAAATATGCATGTGAATGCCAAAACATATGAAATCCCTTTGCATGAGCATACCAAAGTATGCAAACTTGATAGGACTTAACTGAAAGAAATCCCTTGATAATACAAGACATGCATGCCTTCTATTAATATAAGTTAAACTAGAGTTCTCTTTTGTATTGGTTTGTTGAGTGTACTTAAACCCATGCTACATTGGATATGTTTAAATTATATTAAAGGGTCTATCTTACTATGATTATTAGTTTGTTGAGCATACTCAAGGCTAATAACCATGAGGCAAGTTGGGGAAATATGTATATGAAACCTATGCATCAAGTGTTGGTAAGCATTGATTAGTAGTTGCATATGATGCAATTGGCATATGATGCCTACCATTTAGTTAACAGTTGGGCTTGTTGAGCATGCTTAAGGCTTTGACCTTAACCAAAATGGATACTAACCCACTAGGAGAGCTTCCAACGGGCTTTCTCAAATTAATTAGTGAGGGCTATTGGTTCGTAACAAAATAGTGGGAGTAATGCATGATTTTAAAGACCTTGAATTATTGCATACATATACATGATCATACTCTAATATGCTTTCATTTCACATACAACATCACTACCATAATGTCTTCCAACTTTAATTTGCACCAATATTGACTAAAATAACTTCAAAAATATGAGAATAGTTCTAAAAAAATGAGAAGATAGATATGTGTTAGAAACATATGTTCCACCTCTATTGATTGATAAAATTTCCAATTAGGAGTTGGAAGCTTTTGCAATAGCATATGGGGATGGCAATATGGTTGCTTCTATGTCTCCTATTTAGAAACCATGGGCATATGATGCCTATATCATAAAATATCATCTTATGAAATAAAAGATATGTGATATCTAAGACATTATTTCATTTGAAGATAATGGAGGGTACTTCAAGTGTTGGGCTTCAATTCCATAATTTTATGATATATTAGAATTAGGAGTTAATTCTATAATCATAAAACACGGTAAATCTGATAAAGACTTTTTCTATTTGGAACAAAAATTATAGTGTAATTAGTTAAAAGCCCATAGAGGTGGAAAGAGACTAATCCTAAAAGTAGAAACTAGAAAGCTTACCTTATATCTCCTATCAAGAAAGAGCATATGATGCTTCAACTTTAGGTTCTAATATTATTGAGATTAATACAAGTAAAGGTGATATGGACCTATAGGTAGCAAATAAAGCAAGAGTTGCTACATTAGTTGTAGGAATATATCATCTGTATTTGCCTTCAAGACTTGTATTAGAACTTCATATTTGTTATTTTGTTCCTTCCTTAAATAAGAACATTTTTTCTTTATTTTGTCTTGTTGAACAAGATTTTGATATTAACATTAATAAGAGCAAGGGTTGCTCAATTTATAAAGGCATTGTTTTATATTTTTCTGGATTTAACATTAATTGAATTTATGTTGTTGATAATTAAAAGGAACTGAGTAATATTAATACCAAGAGACAAAAGGTTGATAACCTGAAACCATCTTTCTTATTGTACTATCATTTAAGCCATATAAATGAGAAGTGCATGTCTAAGTTATGCAGGTCTGGTGACTTAGGTTTATTTGATTATGAATCAAATTGAAGAATACGAGTCATGTTTATTAGGCAAAATGACAAAGGCACCTTTTAGTGGAAAAGATGAATGTGCTAATGGGATTTTAGACCTTATACATATAGAAGTATGTGGATCTACGACCACATAAGTAAGAGCTGGGTTACTCTACTTCATTGCGTTTATCAATGATTACTAGATATAGGTTTGTGTACTTAATGAAGTAAAAATTTGAAAACTTTGAAAAGTTCAAAGAATTCAAAAATGAAGTTGAGAAATAACTTGATAGAAGTATTAAAGCACTCCGATTAGATCGAGGTGAGGAATACTTATGTCATTAATTTTAGATTTATCTATGAGATAATATTATATTATTTTAGTGGACTCTTCCATATATGCCACTGCACAATGGTGTATCTTAAAGGAGAAATAGAACTGTTGGATATGGTTCGATCCATAATGAGCTTTGTAGAGTTGCCTAGATGATTTTGGGGTTATGCACTAGAAACTGATGTTTATCTTTTAAACAAAGTTTCATCAAAGTCATTTGATGTTACACCATATGAGATATGGTATCACAAGAAACTCAATTCTTTCATATATCAAGGTATGGGGATGCCTTGAATATTTAAAGAGAATAATGTTACATAAGCTTGAAGCTAAATATGATAGATGCTTATTTGTGGGGTATCCAAAGGAAACTTTAGGATAATACTTCTATAATCTTTTAGGATAAAAGATGTTTGTTTCAAAGCACATGGTCTTTCTAGAGAAAAAGTTTCTCATAAAAGGCAGTGGGAGTAAAGTTGAACTTGATAAAGTTTAAGATCCACAAATTAAAGTAGATCAATTGACTGAACCTAGTTCTATTACTCATAGTTATGAGATAATAGAAGAACTTATAGAAACATAAGTTTTTAAATGATCTACTAGGGTTAGAACTATTCTAGAGAGATATGGATTTCTCATGGACCAGGACAAAGAAGTAATCATAGTAGAGGACCACGAGCCCACTAGTATGAGGAGGTTTTGAATAGTTTAGAATCAAACTTATGGCTTAAGGCTATGAAATATAAAATGGAGTCCATGTATGATAACTAGGTATAGACCTTGGTTGATCCACCTGAAGGGATAAAACCTAATAGGTGCAAATGGGACTTTAAAAAGAAGACTGACATGAAAGGAAATGTGATTACCTATAAAGCTTGATTGGTAGCAAAAAGCTATCATTAAAGAAAAGGGATTGACTTTGATGAAACCTTTTCTTCAGTTGTAATGCTTAAATCTATTCAGATTCTACTTGCTATAGCTGCTCATTAAGATTATGAGATTTGGCAAATCGATGTAAAGATAACTTTCTTTAAATAGAAAATTATCATAGGAAGCGTATATGACATAACCTGAAGATTTTACATCCATAAATGGCAATTAGGTCTAAAAGCATCAAATATATAATTATGGATTGCTATGAGTTTCTAAGAGCTAGAACATCCATTTTAATGAGACAATCAAAGAGTTTGGTTTCTGACAAAACATAGATGAACCATGTGTTTACAAGAAGGTTAGTGGGAGTGCAATCATTTTTCTTGAGTTATATGCAGATGACATACTAATAATAGGTAACGATATCTCTATCCTCTAGTCAATCTACATTTTATTGAGTAAATAATTCTCCACAAAAGACTTTAGAGAAGCAACCTATATCTTAGGGATCAAGATTTATAGAG
>CANXYI011589750.1:0-12357 GCA_948208565.1 Hura crepitans | reverse complement strand
CAATCTCAAAGGAGTTAGTTAATACCTTCATGTACTACCCCACTGCTCAACAACTATGATAAGAAAAACTGACAATTGAATCTTCCTTCCTAAGTAATAGTTACAACCTTTATACTAAAATTTACAACAAACTCTCTAACTTAAAACAACAAACTAATAGAATAACCGCTACTCATTAATTAACATTCTTCACATCAATATAATAAAGTAACAGAATAATAGCTTAGCTAAACAACCGAAATAACTCACTAACTAATAAACTAACATAATAACAAAATAACTTCTTTGTTTTTCTACTAATATCTTCAAATCTTGATATATCTTGGTGCTACTAGGATGTATAGCATAAAGAGCACTATGAGCCTCTTACAAAATCTATTTGTTCATCTCTTCCATATCAAGGACACATATCCTGTCATGGTAGTACAAACAACCATCCCTCTTAATCTCATACCCATTAGGCTTTCCCTCCTGGATAGCACTTATAACACTCAACAATCTATGATCATCCTTCTAACAATCCTTGACTTGTTATAGCAAACTAGGCTTTACTCTCATCCCTACTAATAAAGCACCATTATCCATAAACTTGAGCTTAACATTCATAGCTCTTATGGCTACCATAAACTTCCTATTAAGAGCATCTGCCACTACATTGGCCTTTCTAGAATGATAATCTATTGAACAATCATAATCTTTGATCAATTCCATCCATCACCTATGTCTCAAGTTTAACTGCTTCTCTGTAGGAAGATACTTTAGACTCTTATGGTCAGTATAGACATAGCACTTCTATTTATAGAGATAGTGTCTCTAAATCTTTAAAGCAAACATAATGGCTACAAGCTCCAAATCATGAGTAGGGTAATTCTTCTCATGTGGCTTCAATTATCTCAAAGCGATAACTTTGCCTTCTCGCATCAAAACACAACTTAACCCATTATGAGATACATCACTATAGATGGTCAAGTCTTTCCTAGAAATGGGCTGCACAAGAATTAGAGCTTTTGTCAACATCACTTTAAGCTTGTGAAAACTCTCTTGACATTCATAATCCCAAACAAACTTAGCATATTTCTTCAATAATTGAGTCATTGGTGCTACAATCAAAGTGAACCCTTTAATAAACTGTCTGTAATACCCTGCCAAACCAAGGAAACTCCTTATCACTATGGTGTTCCTGGGTGGCTTCCACTCCATAACTACCTCAATCTTACTAGGATCAACCTGTATATCTTCCTTAGAAGTTATGTGTCTTCACTTAACCAAAACTCACACTTTTTAAGCTTGGCTTAAAGCTTCTCATCTCTTAAAACTAGAAGAATTGTTCTTTAATGTTATTCACGATCTTCTTTACTCTTAAAGTAAACAAAGATATCATATATGAAGACTACCATAAATTGGTCTAGAAAAGGTCAGAACACATGGTTCATCAAATCCATAAAAGTTACTGGAGCATTGGTAAGCCCAAATGACATTACCAAAAACTCATAATACCCATATCTCATTCTGAACACAGTTTTTGCCAATCTCATATCAATCTTGGAAAAACTATCATAACTCAACTTTCGATATGATTTTCATGAGGATAGAATTAGAATTTGAAGAAATAGTGGAGAATAAAATGGATATACGAATTGTGTAGAGTCGATTGGTGTGAACTATGGAGCAAAAAATGATTGAAGGGTAAAATAGTAATTTTGTGGAAAAGCTAAGGGAAAAATGGGAAATTCACTATTCATGGTTAAAAAGAGGAGAGAGATATATGGGAGTAATAAGAAAGTGACATGTGGCCTAGTAATGATGAGAAAATGCAAGAAAAATGAGGTTCGAGAGTGGGCCTCGGTGAATAATGCCACTTAGGTTATGAATAATGTCCTCGAGCCAAATGGAGCTACCCTAACCAAAATTTTGAATTAATTATAAGATGCATTATGATGAAATTTGAGAAGCATTTGAGGTCATATTGGAAGTTAAAATTCAAAAATAAAATCTAAATTTATGGTCTTTGGTATATAGTAAATTACTTAGAGTTAAATGAAAAAATTTAGAAACGTGCTCAAAAAATCCTAAAAGTGCCACATATTAAGTGTTAAAAATTATGAGGAATCCAAAAATCACAGTGTTGGAATTTTCTAAAGATGGGAACTATGAGAACAAAATTAATGAAATAAATTCACATTAAATGTGTACATATGTAAGTAAAATGACAAATAATTATACAGAGAACATTTTGAGCCCTTAGATCAAGTAGAGATGTGGGGAAATCATGGCCATCCAAGTGGAAAGGTGGAATTATTGACATGGAAATGAGTAAATGATTTTTTATAGTTAATTACACTTGGATTAATCTTAACCATCCATATATAAATGTTAACTTTTGATCCTAGCCATCCATTCCATCTATAAAAGCCCTAACAATAATAAATTATTCACTTTAGTTTCAACCAAGACCAGCCCTCCTAACCCCTTCACGGTTGAAATTTGTCCTCCCCTTTTCTCCACCATTTCCACACCCTAATTTTACCAAAAAATCACTTAATAATACACAAAAATGGTAACTCTTTTAGCCTAACATCTTACCCCCTCTAAATTGGTTGAAAATAGATGGATTTTAGAAGATAAAAAGAGATAGAAGATAGGTACTTTTGTGACACCAAAGTGGGTAAGTTGATCTCAAACCGAATAATTTTTATGAGATTATGTGAAGGGTAGGATATATTTATGGAATTTTATGATAAAGCTTGGTATGTAATAATATTTTTTATGATTTCATGTGAGGAAATTCATAATGGAATTAGTGGTGGATGAGAAGGGATGATGATGAGGTGAGCTTGAATATGAGAAAATAAAGCTTAAATGGATTCAAGCTTGAGAGGTATGTGTATACTAAATTATGGATTAATGCTTATTTATGGATTCTGACAAAAATGCGTGCTTTATGTTACTTGGATGAATATAATGGATAGATATAAGTGATGTTAGGTGTATGTTGGGATATTTAAAAGAGAGAGAAATAGAGTAAGAAAAAGGAAAAGAAATTTTATGTTCACATAATTATATATTATTTATGTAACTATTTTTATATTATAGGTATTATGGAAGTTAATGAATTAACTTGAATAGTTAATATTAATAGGATTTAAGGCTAAGAGGCATGTTTAGGATTTAAGGAAACAATATCAGAGTGGTTTAAATAATCAAAATAAAATAGGTAAGATAAATAACTAAGGTGGCCAAAAATGTGATGGGATAATAATGTATAATTTATGGCTAATTTAGTAGGTATTCTATTAATTTACATAAATAGATAAACATATTGATGTAGGTAAATGAATAAGTGGAATGAATAGTTAAAGTTTAGAATTTTGAGAACAAAAAATGTATATATATGTTAGTTAAGGTAGTGAAAAATAAATAATGATAGCTATAAATAGTAAGAGAAATAAATTAATTAATATAAAATAAATATTTTTAAGTGAGTGGTAAGTATGTAGAAATGATTATAAGTTATTAATTAATTATTTAGAAATGTAAGAAGAAACATATAACATAAATAGCTAGAAAAAGGAAGGAATAAAGGAATTAATTTAATAAAGATGGAATTGAATTAATTAGGAATGTTTAATTGAAGAAAAATAAATTTAAGTGAACTACAAGTGGAAGTATGAGTTATGGAAATACATAAAACTTAATGTGTGATGTAACAAAAATATGATAGATGTACAAGGTAAAGGTACATGCACATATTTTACTAAGTTTAAAAAAAGGGAATCAATTATGTGAAATAATGAGAAGGTGTAATATGACAATATTACTAAAATAATAATAATAATAATAATAATAATAATAATAATAATAATAATAATAATAATAATAATAATAATAATAATAATGATGATGATGATGATGATGATGATGATGATGATTTTAAAGAAAGGAAAGGAAGGAAAAATATATACATAATAAGAACTAAATAAAATTATATCATGATTGAGAGTTTAAGATTCAACTAAATAATAAGAGAATTACTCATCAAGAATTAGGATAAAATTAATTATATTTATAGAAATAACTTAAAGGAAATTAAGATGGGGCTAATTATGGAACTAAGGTAGGGTGAAATTGTTATGTTTCCAAGAGAGAAGAACTATACGTTAAATAAATAAAGTAAATGTATATGCAAATTTAATTTAAATAAATGACTTAAATGTATACAAGTATACATAAATAGGAAGATGAAAAGAGATCTATTATATGAATATAATGAAGGTACGTGAATTAAATAAAAGAAGAATACTATTTATATATATATATATATATATATATACACACACACACAAACACACTAAAAATCATAGTGAAAGAACATTAAACACCTGATACTATCCTATAAAATAGTGAAGGATAACAATGAGGATTTTTAAGAGTAAAATGAATATAATAAGGAGGTCGGGCATAGGATAAGTACACACGAATAAACCATAATTTTGATGAGCATACCATGATAATGAAAAGTATATTATAATTGTGAACATAAGAATGATCCTATTATAACAAAAAAATATACATATATATGTTTGAATTCTTATGAAAAATCACTACCAGGTCATATGTAATAAGAAAGAGAAAAGAAATGAGACCACAAGATATAAGGTATATATGCAATGACATATGGACCCGTTAATATTTCAACCTAGTTGACATGAGATAAATGACTAATGAAATGTGGATAACTGAACAAAATGGAAGTTAAGGCCTATATTAGCTAGACACATAATGGATAGGTTGGCTGGTCAATAAGGGAGTTAGCAACTGCTAGGGGTTTTGATCTTTGAGGATCATTGCCTTATTTTATGGCAGCCTCAGCCATCAAGGTTTTGATGAAGGCCCTATACACTTTTGGATATTAGGAGGTTCACTAGGGCTGATCCCTACTATCCATTTATGTTAGGGTATTAAGAGGTCCTTTATGGCTAATCCCTACTATCCCATTTCTTTAGGGTATTGAGAGGTCCTTCAAGGCTGATCCCTACCATCCCATTTATTGGGAGGTCTATCTGGGCTAATCCTTATAATTCGATATTAGGAGGTTTTATAGGACTGATCCCTACTATTGGATAGATGGTTTGTACAAATGTTAAGATCCCTAATATGGGCCACTAAATGAGATAGATCCCGATATCCAGTGTCGAGCATATGTCTTTCCAAATATGGGTTGAATAAAGAAGAATGATGAGTTAAAAATGATTAATATACCATTAAAAATATTATAATATTGGAATCTGGGAAAAAGGAAATAAAGGAAGGGGAAGGAGATTAATTAGAGAAAGAGATGAATTAAACTAACAAATAAGAGGAATTAATTATATGATAACAAACATTATTATTACTACATAAATATTTTTCATCATAAATGTTATACATATCAAGAAAGAACTTATGTCCTAAGTTTATTAGGAAATGTATCTAGGAATGAACTTACTTATCTATAGATACACATAAGTTAGAAAAGGAAAAATGATCAGTTGAATATAGTGAAAGGATATAATAAATAGAAATCATGAGAATGTATTAACGAAAGATATGAGCATATTCTTAAAGATACTGTAAAGCATGACATAAGGAAATTATGTTAAAATATCATTAGACACATAATTAAGAGTGGGCACAAGAGACAAAAACACCCAATTATTACCCAATAGAAAGATAAGTTGGGATGAGACAACAAGGTTGTGAATAGAACAAATACGTAAATGTTATAAGTAATAGAAGATGATAGAATAAATACATGATTAAAGCATGTTTATACTAATGGTTATTATCTATTGTAATCAAAGGATTTAATTTCCATAATATTAGAATACACCATTGAGTAATTATGCTCAATACATTAACTTTCTTGCTAATATATAGGTATCAAGTAAGGTGAGCAAAGTGGCAGATCGGGTCCCAACATCAGCTGAAGTAGACTAGTCCATCATGAGCATTGTTTGTAGCTAAATGTGTAAAGATTTTTATTTTTCTTAGGATTTTACATGCATGATAGTGTAGCAAAACTAGTAGATATATGTTACTAAATCTAAATAGATGGACATGAGAGTTGTACTAGGTCTAGTTGAGTCTAGAACTGACCATTATATTAGTTGATCATTAAATATAATAACATTTCTTATTGAGTTAAATAAGTTATAAGTGAAAGTAGGATTAGGATAGGTGACCTTCTTGGAAGTGGCATCTCTTACCCGGACTAGAATCTGATCGAGCAGGAGGTGTTACAAAAATACTCTAGCTCTTTTGACCTAATCAAATTGGTTATCAATTTGTGGCAAAGGATGCTTATTCTTAATGGTCACCTTATTCAGCTGTCCGTAATCCACACACAACCGAAGAGAACCATCCTTCTTCTTCACAAATAAAATCGGTGCTCCCTAATGTGATACACTGACCCTTATGAAACCTTTATCAAGCAATTCTTGTAGCTAAAGTTCCAACTCCTTTAACTTTGCTAGAGCTATCAATACTAGATTAGTGCTAGGTAAAACCTCAATATAGAACTCGAGTTCCCATTCAAATGGCAAATTGGGTAACTCTTCAGGAAAAATATCCTCTGACACTATAGGTATATAACTTGCATCCAACTCTCTACCCTAGGTATTATATACAAGAGCCAAGAAAGCCTGGTAACCCTTCTTTAACAACCATCTTGCTATAATAGCCAAGATAACATTGGATAGAAGGTCTGTCCATTAACCTACAACTGTGATCTTAGCCCCATCTTTAGTCTTAAGAGATAATCTCTTCTGCTTGTAGCCCAAAATGGCTTGATACATGGAAAACAAGTCCATGCCTAATATCAAGTCAAACTCATCAAAAGATAACTCGATGAGATTAGCCAAAAACTTGTGCCTTTGCACTATTAAGGGACATTATTTGTAAACCTTATTTACTATAACATGCTGGCTTATAGGGTTGCTAACCATAATCTCTAGGTTAAGAAACTCTAAAGCTTATGCTATGCATATATATGATTGTGTAGACCCCAGATATGTCATAGCCAAAGCAGAAGAATTAAAGAGAAGAAAAGTACCAGTAATAAAGTCTAGCAAATCAGCCTCTTTCTTAGCTTTAATGGCATATTACCTGGCAGGAGCCTCGTGCTTAGCTCTAGACTCTGATTAGTCCCTTTGAGCCCCCTCTACTCTTTCTACATCATCTTTTTTCTAGCCTTTAGTAGAAGTAAGTGAGATCTTTATCTGACATCAGATCTCTTCAGACAATCTTTGCAATAATGATCCAATAATCCACTTGTAAAATGCACACCTAGCTTTAGCTTCCATCACTACCCTCAACGTCTCTTGTGACAAGTCTAACAATAAGGTAATTAGCCATTTTTGCCTATAGACACTAGAGTATTGGTAACCTAAGATTGCTGCTATCCCGCCTTGCTCTTATTCCTCTGATCCATCTTCTGTGACTAACCCTATCTCTATATATGTTGTAATGCCCCAACCTAATATCCCTTGAACTTTTTCCCTATCTGTTGAGCTGCACTAGAAGCTCTTTGACCATAAGATTGCTTCTTCTAATAAAACTCTCTTCTCCTTTTGTGCCCCCTTAATAGAATGACAAAAAGACACTAACTTTAAAAAGTCTTAAATCTTTATCAAAACCACTTATGACTTTATATCCATATGCAATACCTTCTTAAACTTCTTACATTTGTCAACCTCAGTAGATTTCATCTCTTTAGCATACTGACTTAACATAGCAAAACCTTTCACATATTCCTAAATGGATTTCTGCTCTTATTTTAGATCCATAAATATTGTCTCTTCTCATCCAAGTAATTCTCTATAATGTACTTCTTATGGAACTTTATTAATAAGAAGTCCTAAGTTAGCTCTTTTTCTATCTTATGCTCTATCAAATCTTCCCACCATTTGGATGCCTCTTTTTGAAGTAGTGGTGTTGCATAAATAACCTTCTCTTCTGGGGTATATTTCATCTCCTTCATAATCTTCTTTATCCTATCTAACTAGTATTATGTGTTACTAGGCTCCATAACACCCTCACCCTTAAAGTCTTTCACTCTTATCTTTTTAACTCTCTTAAAATAGGTTTTTTAGAGAGCTAAAGGTACTTTAAGCTACTATGCTAGTGGTGGAGGTATAACTACTATAGCCTACCTCAAAAGTTGTAACATCTCCTATAAAAATACTGGTAGTACTTGAGCTACTGATGGTGCTTGCCTTATCACACTATCTGAAATAGATGCAACCCTAGCAGTGTTTTATACCATAGTTGTCAGAGTATGACTCTCGACTTCCTCACCACTATGTGGTGCCAGAGTACTCAACTTATCTATAGGTAAGAGAATAATTTATAAGCCTCAATATCATACATTATGAGATGCATAAACTTAATCCCTAAAAAACTCATATGTTAATTAGGAATGCCTAAATTAGAGCTTTAATATCACAAAACGTGACATTCCTTACTTAATTTGGTTGCTGGACCTAAATAAGGAATACACACAAAATGCATTATCCGAATTCTTATAAAATCTTAACACATCAAAACATGATTTTAAACTTGGTTAAGAAAACAAGTCTTAAAATTATGGGTTAATAATAACTTTTCAAAATCTAAGTTCAATCTACATTTGAGATTTTTGTGTTAAAAATCCGGCATTATAATGGTTGTACTTAAACACTATCCCAAATGTGAATAGTAATTGTATAGTAAAATACACTTCTATAAACATTTCCAACTCATTCCCTAACTTTTGTGATCCTTCTTATCACTCTAATCATTTAATATCTCAAAAACACAACCATGTGGTAGGAAACGATATAATGCAAGCAAAATAGAATAAAATCGACTTTAATAAAGTTACAAACTTATTAAAACTATAATTTACAATTACATATAGTTTAGGCCTATTTTTCCAAAAATTGCATCATGTGAGTGCTTTACATCTATATATCATATAATCTAGATATATGTACAAAAATATACCAAAAGAATTGCCTTTTCTTAATAATCTTCATGATTTGAGGCTTTAGCTTAAATTGTCTCCTTACCTACGTATCACAAAGACAAATGATGCACTAAGCAATAGCTTGGTGGTGTAATTAAAATATCTTGTGCATTTATGCCATTAATTATCATACATTCATATATATAATATAAACATTCAAATTAATACATGATATGCAACTTTATACATAACATACATATATTTTTTAACATAAAAATAAGCAAAGACATAATACATCATAAGGTCATGCATCATTCATAACATTATGCATCATGAAAGCCATACTTTTTCTTCTTTATTATCGATTTTATTTTATTCATACTCAAGGAAGCACATACACTATGGATAATAGAGTCTCAGTGGACCACCTAGGCCCTCAAAACTATGTAGGCCCCACATGCATCAAACCTAAGAGTCTATAAAACAGATCTAAAGATCAAAATACAAACTTAAAGGTCACACATCATTTTAAGACCCATAGGTTAACATTCATCTTAACTCAAAGGCTATGTAATAACTTGAAGGTCCATGCATCGCAACTTGAAGGCTATATAATAACCCGAAGGTTCATGCATCGTAACCCAAAGGCTACGAAGGTACTGAAGTATCCTAGTAGCTGCTATCACTCCTAATTGACCGATCAACCTATAAGATTAGGTTGTTTACTTGTATGGGCTTCTAACCAATTTTATTTTTAGTATCACCTTATTAATATAATTTAATATAGCTTTTAATTAAATTAGGCTAGCCATCTAATGACCAAATTGGGTAAATGTATATTATCTCATATTTAATACCCTTGTTCTTATTAAATATAATTATGCATCATCATGACATACAAAGGCTACATCATAATGCTATCAATATGCATTTCATATACACAATGAGCATACATAAATCACATATCCAAGGCATTCAACCATGTTGAGATATGGATCAACCCAAGCATTTATCAATCATCAAATACATTATCCAATGTAATATAATTTACCATTGGCCATATTATTACATTAATGTCTCATTATTTCATATTTTACACATTAATGATCTCAAACACATTAAGGTATACATACATAACCACTCAGCCATACTTCTATTCAAGCATGTATCTTGTATTCCATTGCACTAAATAGGCTATTTCATGTCCACGTGATCACTCATACCCATGTGGTCATTCAACCAAGCCATCATACATGCAAAAACTTGCATTCCTTCTCATTACGCATAATATCACAAGTCCTCATGGTCATTAACATTCATATGATCATGCACCATCCATAACATGCCAATTGTAAAACATATACACAATATGGTGATTCAACCATCAAGCCTCTAAGCACTTATAACCCTCATTCATTTGCATCATACGTCTTATCTCATGTCCATATAGACACATACATCTATACATAGACATACAACATCTATACCACATATATATGAAATGAACACACATACATACGCATTTAAACCATGCCACATTATACCATCATGCATAATCACATCATATAACATCATTAAATGCCTTAATGCACTTATCTAAGATTATTAAAAATGAATTACAAGCATTGATTATCATAATTGCCCATTTACACATAAACATACATATATATAATATACATACATTAGGGCATACACAAATTTGCATTATTTATTTTGATTACTCTTACTTTCAGAGTCCAAATATATCCATAAGGACCATCTAAGCCTTCTCTTTACCTTTACTCCGCATTTTGTCGAGTTCTTTAATTGTCTATAATAGACTCAATATGTTAAAATTCGTATAAAAACAACAAAACACTAAAATGAAAAATCGACAACACAAATAAGCTCTTGGGCATCAAGGGAACATGGAAAAAATATAAAACTTTAAAAAATCTTACCTGATCAAACTCAAGTTACTATTTATTGAACCTAAAAACGAATTAATTCCTTCAATTTTTTTGTAAATCCCAAGCTAGAAAAGAGGTGTAGTGGCCATAAAAGCTTAGATTCAGGGCTTGAATGCATCAAAATAGGCTAAATTTTATGTGAAAGGAAGTAAAAATGGCTTCCTTCCCTTCCTAGGTGGTGTCGACTTCTTAGGTTGGAAGAGGAAGATAACTATTCCTCCTTTGACCTAAATTTGACCCCTTTTATACCCCTTTTTTCCTCTTAATTGCCTTATTTTTAATATCCATAAGCCCTTAAAATCTAATAATTTAGACCTCATTAGCCCACGCTCAAAAATCACAAAAAATCAAATAAAAACATAACTTTTCATATTATTGATTTTCATAAAATTACTTCCTGATCTCTAAAATTTCCAATTCCAACACCAGTGGACTATTTGGAATATTTAAGTATTAGGTTATATAAATCACAAAATTTTTTTAGCAATTTTTGAATATTTTATGGTTTAACTAAAACTAGGTCACTATTCATGTGACATTGCTATAAAACTTAACTGTCATTTTTTACAATCTAAACAACTTCATTTTGACTTCAAATTTCACCCAAAATTATATTATGATTAATACTTCTATTCAGTAAGATTACTGTGGCCCGATCTCGAGAAATACTATTCACATCTCGAGAAATTTTATTCATAACACTAGGATTTTTTGGGTATTACATGGAATTTTTTAATATCAAGAAGTATTTTATAAAAATTGGGTAAAGTAAAAAGATTCAATTTTAATAGGTTTTTTAAGTTTTTTGAACGTAGGTCTTTTGGGGCTTTTAAGTCTTATTTTAAAAGGTTTTATGGGATCCTTACAAGTGTTATTTGAGGTTTAAAATGAGAGGGAGAATTTTTAAAGAGAGTGGAAATTTATTGGTTTAATGGTGGCCTTTAGATTAAAAGATGAAAGAATTTATGCTATTGGATTACAAAACCTATATAAAGGTCAAAGTTCATTGTTTTTAGTCAAGACTTGAATAGTATTATCTTCTTTGGCCTCCCTAAATTAGATAGCTTCTCTCTCAATAAACCCCCTATTTTTCTTTGATTCATCCTCCACCAAACCACCTCATTAACACTTCTAAGCTTTAATTTCAAGAGTTTAAGGTATTTTTATGGCATGAACATTACGAATCAAAGGTTAATTTTAAAGAATTGAAGAATTTAAGCTCTTGGTGAATATTAACTTCCTTTTATGTAAGTGGGCTTTTATGAGGTTTAATGTTTTTCTAGGGTGTGTTTTGGGTGTAATAAAAGTATTCTAAGCTTAGATTGAAGTTTTGTTATGTATGGATTTTTATGTGTGAAACTGCATTATGTTTGTAGAGAAAGGTGACCAAATTGAGGGGAAAGGTAAGGAGAAGGTGCTAGAAGG
>CANXYI011589742.1:0-15022 GCA_948208565.1 Hura crepitans | reverse complement strand
AGAACAAAATGTAAGATATATTATGATGTTTTTTATAATCACATATGGTAGTTTTAAATTTCTTAGTTAATCCAGTCTATATTAAAATTAAGGATTAGCTTTAGCTATTTAAGAGTAGTTAGAAAGAATAATGGTTCCATGAACATATCCAAACTAACAGTTGCAAAGCTAGTATTAAGCTTAAGTATAGTAAATCAAACAAAAATAAATTATAGTATATTATAGTAAAAAACACTAGCAAACTTAAATCTAGATAGCATAAAATTCATAACCTAAACCCTAGGGTAAACTCTTCAAAAGCTATATTAGGGTAGCGTTGGCATGCTAGAGAGATTATTTTACAGATCTCCAATGGCTTACAGTTACAGCTCAGCATCAGTGCCATATGAGCTATTTATAGTGATAGTGGCTAAGGCCACATATACTTATCAACTTATCAAATATTTATCAGCTTACAATAGTGGTAGGGTATAAGGGAAAACCCTCTTTGTCACCACTTTTTAGTTTATAGTTTTGTTAGCCCTATTTACCCTACCGTAGGGTCATTCTAGGGAAGTGTTACTAGTGAATCTAAATAGTCTTAACTAATTAAATAATCAATCAAAAAATAATAAGCATAACTAAAATATACCAAAATACTTTAATAAATAATCATGGTATGATGTAAGAAATTAGTATCACTTATGACTGGATTGTAGCAGTAAATAAACTTGTATCTAGTTAGTAGTGTGCATAAGTCATATGTCAATGTAAAAAATAGTTACAACATTTCTAGTATGCCTCTTCCTTCTATCATATCAAACTTACATGTTTTCACTTATAGGCTTAGCAAATTAAGCATGCTCAATTATTATAAGTGTATGACTAATAAAGGATATATAAGAAATTAAGTGATGTAGAGGATATGGTAAGATACTCATGTAAGATTGTATATTAAATTCACATGCATATAGTAATTTACATCAACATCATACCTCCTTTTCTTATTTATAAGCAGATTATCCTAGCTTTTAATTAAATTGTTTAAAGCATGAGACCTAGATATATTAGAGTACCACAGAGCATATTTTGCTCAATGCATTTGTTTTGCCTCGTACAGGTTTTAGAGATATATAAATGAAAAGAAAATTATAGCTTGCACTAGAGGCAATAGAATAAGCATCAAGATTCTGAACTATGAGATTTAGTTATACATATAGTTCATTCTTTTATATAAATTATCTACTATTAGAAAGGCATGTATAGAGTATATTAAATTTGGGTTATTTGTTATATATATATATATATTTATTTATACATATACATACATATATATATATATATATATTTATATACATATATATATATATAATGTTTTTTAAGGCATGTATAAATAGTGCAGTTAAGTGTGTTTTAGTTCATAGATCTGATGTGTGGTGAGAGCCATGTGAATTGAGACGTATAGAGATCTAGGAGTTTAAATAAGTTGGTTACATGATAACAGGTGGACAAGTGCTAAAACCACATAAGATAAACCTTACTTGACATCGTCTTTTAAGGAAAAGTTTTTGGTTTTGTCCTTGAGTTGTCATAAGAGTTTACAGACTTACATAGATGATGTTATAGTGTCGATGAAGTTGTTTGATATTATTATAGCAAGTGAAGATTGATTGATTGATTTTAATGATTATACTATTTATATAATTGTCATTTTATAAGAAAATTTTTTTTGGTACGACATTCAAATAGTTATTATGCTGCTAAAATTCATTCTTAAACTAGCCTTTAAAAAAATAGATTTCTGTAGATGGTTAAAATGAACAAACAAGTTGCTTTAAATTCTCCTATAAGCCTCTTAAGAGATTATTAGCATCCCATTTAAGCATAATCTCACATGTAATACCTTCTCTCTTAGATAATCTATAGTAATTAAGGAGTAGGTTTTACAATTGTGGTATTAGAGTAGGTCTTACAATTCTAAGGTCACAATGTTTGTACATGCCTATTCTATATAAGAGTGTTTTTGTATCTTGATGCTTATGCTTGTCTAGTTAAAGCTATTTAATAGATATACAAGGGTGTTACTAGACTCACCTTAGATATTTGGTAACATGGTGAATAGACCAGAGAAGGAAGTTATGCTCCCTCCTTAAAGCTAACCCTAGCAGCATGTTCCCAGCTAGCCTTAAAATATCAAACTCTTCATTAGTACCATATGGAGGTGTACAAATCTGCAGCTAAGTCATATCTTTATTAATATCACTTTCTCTATCATTCTCACCTTTAGTCATAATGCATGGACCTTTAATGCATAAATTGTAAAAGTATGAGTTGTAGTGGTAGAAGTAGAAGTGAAGCCTAGCAATGTGCAAGCAATGACAAGAATTGACAAGGATGGTATTTGAGAATTATGAAGCATTTTTAGTGGTAGTTTAAAGTACACAATGTAAATGGTCAAGAAGAGCCTATCAATGGTGATAATTTTTACTAGTGATTCTTTAAATTATTTTAAATTAAAGAGGAGGTTGGTAGGTATCTAATAGAGGTGCTTTAAACCTTGATAAGAAGTTATGGTATGGCTATATAAAAAGAGTAATTTTAGAACAAAAGGATGATTTCTTTAGTGTAACAAGGATTCTTTGGTATATAGAGTGATGTTATATAAGATTCACTTGAAACCCACTGAAATTATCTTTAATAGTTGCTCGAGAAAGGGGCAAGTGCCACCCATAGAGGGATGATGTTGCAATTATGATGGCCCTAAAAGTTAGAGGCCACATCTTTAAGACAAGAGTTGAGACTAAAGTAGTACAGGTAGATGAAACTATTGAGAAATTATGATTGCTTGATTAATTAACCCCTATGAAATGGCACCTATTTTAGGAAATATGTTGAGTAAGGAAGTATTAATAAGTACTTAAACCTACAACTATAAGGGACTCTTTACATTTATAAACTATCAAGAGCTAATGGTATAATTAGCTAGTGGGAATTAAAGTAGAGAATTATAGAAGACATAAGAATGATCATACAGTTTAAGTCAAACTCTTTTTGCTTAATTAAGTGACCAAAAGCCCAAATGATAAAACAAATAGATGTCTAAATAATTAAGATAAGCCTTAGTGCTTAAAATTTTTTAGTTAAAGGAAAGCTAACAGTTTAAAAACAATACAATAGCTCCTATGAAATATATACAATAGATATCAGAAAGTACCAAGATTGGAAATATGATAATGGTGACTAGGAAAGCGAAAGGGGCATATAGCAAGTGAGATGGGTGCTAAGAAGTAGCTCCAAACTTCAGACACCTTTTGGGTTATTTAAATTAGCTCACATCCTTATTTAGGAGTAAGGCAAAGACATCAAAAACATAAGTAATAAGGTCACCTTGTACCCTGTGAAAGAGGATGTAGCTTAAATATGGGTAAGTTGATAGACAAAGTTAATTAATTATTATAAATTAGAGTAAAATTTTCCCCTTAAGTAATCAATAGAATTACACAATAGAGTTTTATCTATAGATTCTAATAGGAACCACGCAAAGCCTTTAGTAATAAGGAGTCTAAGGTGCATACTATCCTCAAAGAAATACAATAGATTAGCATTGTAAGTTATAAGAGGATGTCATCTAAGTCTGAAAAAGGCCATAATATCTAAGTAGTATTACTATAAGAGTAAGAACTAAACCTTATACACCCCTTTATTTGAATAAAGTGGGTAAGAATTCTAACCCACCTTACACATAAAGAAGAGTTTATAGCCATATAGAGTAGACTAATCAGAAGAACAAAAAAACAAAATTGCTCTCTACGGGGATATTATGATATAAATAAAGATATTGAAGATTATATAAGAAACTAAAAATTCTTAAAGAAGTAGTACCCTAGTAATTTTTTTAGGCACGAATCCCTATTTCGTGGATAAAATAAATTAAGTGGGGGAGAATTGTCACACCTATAACACTCTAAGCTTGGAAAACTAATTAGTAAGCTCAGTTTTGAAAAGAGATTACATAGAGCATAGCTGAATTAATTTAAGCATATGTTATTAGCATAATTGGAAATATGGGATTAGGAAAAGTTGAGGCAATTAAGATGTTTTGTATGGAATTTAATTAGAACATGGCAATGGTAACGAATATATGAGGGATAAATTATGTAATTATGAAAATTATGACAATAATAATAATAATAATTATTATTATTATTATTATTATTATTATTAGTATAATAATAATAATAATAATAATAATAATAGTAATAATAATAATAAAAGTAATAATAAGAATGGGATACAAGAAATTCAGGAGGGGAAGAATTAACTATATAAGTTAGAAAACCTCTAAAATTTTGTTGTTAGCATGAACAAATTTAAAAGGAAAAAGGGAGTCTACCAAAGGTAAGTAGCAAAAGAAGAAAAAAAAAGAAAAAAAAAAAGAGAACTGCTAGAAAAGAGGGTGGGCAAAAAAAGAGATAGAAAGAACTACAACAGAAGGTAGGGGAGGAAATTGAATTGCTGGTAATTAATCGTGTTGGCTATAGAAATTGGTTGTGCCTATTATGAAGCGTTAGAGGAATTTTGCCACAACTCATGGTAGTAGAAGATGATGCTCCAAAAAGGTAAGTCAAGCTTTTTCTTATTTCTTAAGGGTACTAATTAGATATAGAGAGAAAAGAGGGTGATATGGTGGTCCTAGAAATGAACTGAATTAATAGGGGGATGCATGTTCTGGCTAGTAATTGCTACACATATTATGGCACTAGAGCAACCCTGCCACTATAGCTGGACAGTACACTGCTGACATAATAAAGCACAACAATTGTGGCTATTAACTACAGTAGCAACCAATGCAATAATGACTGTAGTAAAGAAATTATTATATTATGATTGTGAATTAGAGGGATGATAACTACTCTATGTAGCAACATATAGGTATACTATTGGCATAATGAAATGAGATAAAGAATTGATTATGGCTGAAGATAAGGCAGGGAATTAAAGGCAAGGGGTTGGTTCTGAATGCAATGGATGTTTACTATTCTATAAGTGCTATTTTTGTAGTGACAACCAATGATGTCAGACAAAGAATAGCCAATGGAAAATCACAAGTAGCAAAGTTTGTAGATAGAGTGGCTATTATAATCCTAAGAAATAATTGTGGCTGCTCTCTTGCATGCAGCGATTGTGGAAGTGGGTGATAGTGGGGTCTTGCTATGATAAGGTGATGATAGTCACATTTAGGACCAATAACAAGCACTATTATGGGAGTAAATTAAAAGGAAAATACAGTTAAAATTCCTATAATTTTAGAAGTTGAAGTTTTTGTTCCAACAGTAGAGGCAGAGACATTTTCTAGTAAAGATATTTAGTGTATGTACCCTTTTTATTTCTATGTCTCACTAGATTTTTTTAGGGCTAGTAACGCTAATTGTTAAACATAGATTTTTCATATTAATCCTTAAGAGAGAAAATGTATTCCAAATTAGGCATAAAGACATGAACAAGCATTAGTCATAATTCTTTTAGTGTTAGTTGTACATTTAGATGAACAAATTAATAATGTAATACGAGACTCTTGAGAATTTCACAATTTAACTTAAAGTTAGCTAGTTATAAGATGTTAGTCACATTAAGATTATGAGTACTAAATTTAAAATGAGTCAATAGGAACTAACAGTGTGATCATAAAAAGGGGAGAAGTTGAGTAAACATTATAATATGGTACCATTAACCATATTGTGTTTTCCTAAACTAAAGAGTTCTTTATGTTTTATAGGCCTATTATGGATAAAATGTTAAGGAAGATACTAAAGTATGTTTAGGTATTAATCATACTTAGCCTCATAGGAATTATAAGCGGGAGTCTATAACAGATAATATGTTTACATAATAAACCTTGCAATGCATTAATAAAGTTAAGACATGCTTACCTAGATGAAAATTCCTTAATAGAACCACATTAATAGAAAAGAATGGAACATAAGAAATACAGTGAGTTGTCATTAAAAAGAAATATGTCTTGACTATCTAAGATTAAAAACATTCTATCAGATATAAGTATTGCATCCCACATTATAAGCAATAAAAGTAGGTGAAAATAGTGTTGCAAGGTTATTAAACTGAGATAGTTTAAGTAGATAAAGTTTGCAATATTCATCACACGAGATAATTTCTAACAACATATAATCTGTAACACCCCCTACTAGATTCCTAAAGAAACCCGATAGGCAATGCACTTCTCACTAGGTCACCCATCCAAAAATTTCCCAAAACTGAAATTCTTTGACACCTATAAAATTTCTAATAATTGGATGGATATTGCTTAGATTTTTGTCAGTCACCTTTGTATTATTATACAGGGCATATTAAGGCTATAAATTTACCTGGTAGTAAATTTTAAAGTTATAAAAAAATTTTAGGCAGCACAATAGCTACTCGGGTGACATATTAAAAACTTTACCTGTGAAAAACACTTTAATAATCTCAATTCTATCTCTTATCACCCTCTAGACCCTTCTAGTCCTTCTTAATCATCAGTCCAGATATCATCATTAGAAAATTAATTAGCACACAGAGCCTCAAGCTTAAACACATATGACTTAGATAGACATTTAACCATTCAGATTTATAGGCCAATCGATATACATCACATCTTTAACCTAAAATCACCGAGACTAGTAGCTCTTCAGCATGCTAAACCCATAACCTACATATTTACATGAGTGCCTACTAAACCCTTAAAATAATACCAAATCTAATACCCTTTAATGCCTCTGCTACTACACTACATAAAACTTGATGTTAAACTGTTACTTTTTGATACATGTGCACTAAAACACTACTATGCTGAGTATAAAACTTAGTTGTGAATTTGAAATAATAACATGTCACAACTAGTGCATAGATGATTAGACATGCTATGGATGCATGAATGCAATACATATTATCCATGCCATCGAGTAATATTATTTTATTAAACATACCATAAAATAATATCACTTTATTACCCGATCTAATAATTTAATTATTTAATTTTAAGTCATTCTAGTTTGTCAATAATTTAAGTATTAGTTTAATTTATTAAATAGGCCAAACTAGGTAGACTACATTTTTAGACAATGGATCAAGAGGGAAATCAAATAGTGTAGTAGTCCTTAATTTTATCCCTTAAGCTCTACACTAGCCCTAGTATAGTGGCCTATCTTGTTAACCTCGACTATTGCAGTAGCTTGGTCTGATAAATAGACAAATATAAGTATAATCATGTCACATTCTCTACAGCATTATGCAGTGGCCTATCTTGTGGACCCTGACCACTACACTAGCCTAGTATGAAAAATAGACAAACATGTCAACAACATAGTGCAGTGGCCTATCTTATGGACCCTAACTGTTGCATCAGCTTGGTATGATAAATAGATAGTTATGTAGTAGATAGTGATCCCTAGTTGACTAGTCAACCCATCTAATAGGTATCTAACTAATAGGTCAATAGTCTCATATTTATGTTCATTTTATTACTAATCATAATTTTAAAATATTTATAATCCATTAATAAATAGTTATTAACATATTTACATAGTACAATTTTAGCCGGACAATTGTAGGTCCAATTTTATTTAAAAAGAAAATTTAAGTCCTTTACTGAGACATTCACAAGTCCACTGTAGGACTAGTTCAATATTATCGTTCAAGCCCTACTACATGTCTATTATAGGTAACAAAGAAGTGCCAATCACATATAAATAATTTTTAAGTTAGTTACGGGTCATTTCTATTTTTCAAGTACACTTTTACCAGTTATTTTTCACTATACACCAGCACATTCCCATGCCAATTCAAGTCACAGTGACATGCCATTCTAAGCTAGAAATACTTCCATTTAATTCAATTAGTTAAGGTAACCAAAATGGCCTCACATTGCCATTAAAATTCTTTACACTAAGTCCAGAATTTATGATTTATTTCATGCAACTTTTGGTCACAATTATAAGCCATTATTACCGATACCTTACAAGCTAATTTTACACACTTTCCTAATCCTTTTTCCTTACATCATCTGGTCACATTACATGCCACATTTTCATGCATGGTTTCACATACTTAAAGCAAATTCCATGCTATGCAACATATGCTCATGTTAGCATACCAATCATACACGTTACTTACTATCACATACCATACTTACCATACCCTACCATGGCATACATACCTATCAACCATAACTTGTTCATGGCCATATACATGAATTGTTCCATAGGTCATCACAAATACATGTCATATATCACTATTCTAGCTTACATATAGTTATATACACCTCATATCATGCATGCCATACCATTGTATACCATATATATGCCTTGGCCACACATGTGATGCCATAACACACACATACATACCTTAGCCACACTATATTTACACTCACACAAGCATTGTTGCATTAAGTTCACAACATATGCGCCTATTCCCATACCAACCATACTATCTGTCATTACATACACCCTACATACATACTTATTGATAACATTTACATGCCATACCATATGCTTACACCTTTTAGCCATGATAAGTTCATTAGTATACCTACATTTCCTACCATTTTCATCATATACACATTCATATCCATACTAACCATGCTAATTCTAATTAATGATACCATACATACATGACATACACATGACTCACATGCCAAGATACATTATTAAACCTCTTAGCCATACCATAGACCATCCATGATCATGCATATTCTCATCAATTACTCATACCTATCATTCATTCCCATGTTATACATATCATATATGATAAAATCCACCCTAAACACATGACATACAACCATTCCCATGCCATGACCCAAAGCCACACCTCTCGGCCAAAATGAGAATATAACCTTCCTTAGCTTTTTCTCACCAATTCAACATGCCAAATATTATTTCTATACCCAATTATCATTATTCTAAGCATAAATCTATAAGTCGCATATAATACTCAATCAATTCATAATTTCCATATGCAAATTCAGAATAATTCACATTCAAACATAATATGGCATGCCTTTATTCAATAAAATTCACATACCTATACTTGAATTGAAGTCTTGCCTACACTTTAGCAACTTCCATTTCCTTGTTGAACAACACTTCTACCGTGGCCTACATACACACACACTTAGATTTGAAAAATCACACAAGCCTTATTTTGAAAATCTAAAAGCATGGGTAGGCTTAGAATAATGAAGTGCCCTCGGAAGAAAAATAAAAAGTGGAAAAGAACACTTATATTAGGACTTGAATTTTTGCCACCCCTTTTATGTACACTTAACCTCCATTAATTTTCTTAATTTCCTTGATTAGCTATGGTGGCCAAAAGCTTAAGCGAGTGTTTTTCACCTAATTAATGGGATTTTTATGGATTGTATGGTAAGAATAGAGCTTGAATGGAAGTAAAAATAGAGGTGGCAAAGGGGAGAAGGGGTCGATAATGGGAGAGGGAGGAGGAAGAAAGGAATGGTTAGTGAAGGGTAAGGTGTCAGTTAGTGGCCCTCCCACTTAGCATCCACTATTTATAGTGTGGCTTGGGTGGCTTGAATGGTGACATGTGTCACCTGAGCATCACAAAAATGCTCGATTTTGGTTAAAGCTTCGGGCAATTTTTAAAATTCACTTGGACCTCTAAAAATCATTGCATTTGTTTTATAAATCCTTGATTAAGCCTATTTAATGCCTTATAAAATCTTAGATGAAAATTCCTTCTACAAGAAAGTTAATTAGTTTCTCGATTCACATGAAAAAAATCTTAAAATCTAGGAAAAATAGTAAACGACCATGCAAAATTAAAATTCCTCCACCAATGTTCTCAGGTCAATTTTTCACTTTCAAGGTATTGTATTTGTAGGTCCCTTCAGGCACATCCCATCATTCCTAACTCGAGTCCATTTGAGGCTACGACTAATTAGATTATAGCTTAAAATAATTTATTAGTTCTACTAAACTTTAAATTAGGTCATTTTTATCATTACATGGTCAGTCAAAGTTTCATGCTCGATACACCACTTCTCGAGCCTCACGAAGGTGACTCGACACCTTGAGCACCCTTTCGGAGCCTCAGAGGCACTTTTCATGGAGCCTCAGAGGCACTTTTCATAGAGCCTCAATTAACGGGTATCACAATTCTCCCTCTCTAAAGAAATTTCACCCTTAAAATTACCTAGTACAATCAGTTGTGGATACTAAGTGTTCATTTGTTCCTCAACTTCTCACGTAGCCTCTTTTGTGTTGTGATGTTTCCTTAACAATTTGACTAGTAGTATGGTTTTTTTTCTTAATTATTTAACTTCTTTAGCAAGGATCCGTACTAGTTCCTCCTCATAACTCATATATGGCTTAACTTTAATCTTCTCTACCCTTTGTATCCTCTGATCTTATCAATACCAATAATTCTACTTCCACCAACCTCATTCCAACATAAAAGAGTCTTGTACCTTTTGCCATACAGTGCCTCATAAGGTGCCATGCCTAAACTGGCTCAATAACTATCATTGTAATCAAATTCAGCTAAAGATAAGTATTGGTCCTAACTACCTTTAATCTCAATAGCATAGCTACGTAGCATATCCCTTAACACTTGTATCAACCTTTTTGACTATTTGTCTATCTGAGGGTGGAAAGTTGCACTATAAGTCCATCTGGTACCCAAAGCTTCCTACAATTTCTTCCAGGACTTAAAAGTAAATTTAAGGTCTCTATTAGAAATAATAGGTGTTGGCACACCGTAGAGTCTTATAATCTCTTTTATGTATATTATTACTAGCTTTTCTAAGGAATAATCCATTCTAATAGGGATAAAATGTGCTGTCTTAGCTAGTTTGTCTATAATTACATATACAACACCATATTTATTTCTCATCATAGGAAATCCCAATATAAAATCCATTGTAACCTTTTCCTACATCCATTCTAGTATTGCTATATGGTTTAACAATCTAGAAGGTATTTGATATTTAGCTTTCACTTGCTGACATGTTAAACATCTAGCCATATATTTCTGCTACATCTCATTTCTTTTTTTACCTCCAGTAATATGCCTCCTTCAGTATCTATAACCTAAGGTCATCTATACTAGGTACGTACAACTTGTCATGCTAATATAGATATCCATCTTTATTAAGTTCAAATCCTACTCCTTCCCTTCTTTAATTTTACCCATAATCTTTATCTACTAGTCATCCTTAGCTTGTGCTACCCTTATCTACTTTTTAAAGTCTACTTTAATCTGTAAATCTGATAAAATGGCATCTCCCTCTTTGTACCTTGGTCTAGCATTCATGGCTTTTAGTATTATTATGAACTTTTCACTTATTGTATCTATAATAACATTAGCCTTTCCAAGATGGTAATTTATCAGACAATCACATTTTTTTATCAATTCTAACCACCTTCGCTATCTTAGGTTTAAGTCCTTCAAAGTAAGAAAATACTTCAAGCTTTTTGTGATCCGTGAAAATATAATATTTCTCACCTTATATATAATGTCTCCAACTTTTCAAGGCAAATACAATGGTAGCTAACTCTATATCATAAGCAGGATAATTCTTATCATATGGTTTTCGTTGTCTTGAAGCATAAGCTACTACTTTTCCTTCTTGCATTATCACACAACATAGTCCATTAAGTGATGCATCATTATGCATAACAAAATCCTCTTCTTAGTTTAGGTTGAATTAGGATAAGAGCTTTAGTCAGCATTTTTTTAGCTTATCAAAACTTTCTTGACATTTTACATCCCATCTAACTTTATATTCTTTTTGACTAACCTTCATCACGTGAGTTGCAGTCATTGAAAACCCTTTTACAAATCTTCTACAATACCTAGCCAATCTTATGAAATTTAGAATTTTTGTTATGTTCCTTAGAGGTTCCCATTCTAGCACTGCTCTAACCTTGCTGAGGTTAACCCTAATGTTGTTTAATAACACTATATGGCTTAGGAAAGCCACTTTATTCAGCTCAAATTCACACTTACTTAATTTGGCATAAAACTATTTCTCTCTTAGAGTCTATAACAAAATCCTGAGGTGTTGTTCATGTTCTTCTTTGGTCTTAAGAGTATACTAGAATATTATAAATGAACACTACAATAAACTGATCTACGTATGGTTGAAATTCCCTATTCATTAGGTCCATAAAACTTGCTAGGGCATTAGTGAGCCCAAATGGCATTACTAGGAACTCATAATGCTCTTATTTGATCCCGAAAATAGTTCCAAGAATGTCAGCCTCCTCAATCTTTACTTGATGGTACCTTAACCTCAAATCTATCTTAGAAAAGATATCGACACTTTGAGGCTAATAAAAAAGGTCACGTATTTTAGGTAGAGGATATTTATTCTTCATTGTCATGTTGTTAAGCTGTCTGTAATCGATACACAGTTGGACTGACTCGTAATTCTTCTTTACCAAGAGCATAAGTGCTCCCCAAGGTGAAATATTGGTTATGATGAAATCTTTGTCTAATAATTCCTATAATTCACCTTCAATTTCTTTAACTCAATATGTGTCATTTTGTAAGGAGTAATGGGTACAAGAGTAATGCTAGGATACACTTCAATTTCAAAGTCAAATTCCTTTTTGTATAGGTAACCCTACCAACTCATCAAGAAACATATCAAGAAATTCAAAAGCTATTAGACTCTATGCAAGACTATATCCGAAAGTATTAGTGTCAATGACATGTGTTAGATAGGCTTTGTAACCTTTATAGGTGAATCTTCTTATTGTAATAGTTCACATGAGATTGTTTAAAAAGCTTATTTCACTCATAACTATTACTTTCTATCCCTCTACAGTTTAAGGGTTAGTTTCTTGTATTTACTATCAACTACAACCTAGTGTTCAGATAACCAATCCATTCCTAGGACAACATCAAATAAATAAAAAATACCAGTGATGACATTTGGAGCTCCTGCTTCTTTCACGAGTCTGAATTTTATATTGTCTACCTAGCACTAGCTTTCTGACCTTTTCCTCTAACTACTGCTACCAGACTAATCACCTCTAGCCTATCTCTACACCCTATGTTGATGTGCTACTAATGCCTATGTATGCACACCCTCTATTTGTGTAATGCCCGCAAGTCAGAGTTTCATGATTAGTACCTTCAAAGCTTGAATAGTGCTCCTCGAGAGTTAGGCCACCTTAGTAAGGCTAGAAAGGGGCGTATTAGTCGTTAAACATTAACAAACCAAAAAATGGACAAAATGAAATAATTTAAAATTTAGTAGAACCAATAAATCATTTCAAGGCAAGAGCTAGTGAATAGTGACATAAAATGAGTTTGTGCTGGGATGGCTCCAGGATATGCACTGATGGACCTAAAAATACTATATCCTAAACCTAAAAAATTCCAATCTACATGTTGGCACTGGAATTTTTTTCTAAGATCATCTAATATTTATTTAAAATTTCTTATTTTTATGTGTTAATAGTAAACAAGGTTGCCTTTTGAATTTAAGCCTAAAATTTTATAGGCCTCTTAATGGGCCTAATTAATGATTTTAAAAATTAAAATGACTATTTTAAGAGGTCAACAAAAATTTAAATGAATTTATGATGTTTAAGAAGAAATCAAGTGAATACGGGCCGTTCGACCGCCATATGTCGCGATTCGGGCCATCCACCTTGCTAATATAAAAGGCTTTACACATGCGAGGGTGTAACATGTGTAAAGCCATAATTTTCCACCCTTGAACCCCAAATGTCGATGCCATTTCTTTCTTCCCTCTCCCACTATTTTCTTTCCTCTCTCCTCTAATACACACTAAAACCTCATAAAAATTATATAGAACCTACCCTCTATAGTCCTTAAACTTATTCCAAGTGATAGATTTGAAGAATTTGGCTTGGAATGTGAGAAATCACTAAAGGCTAAATAGTGCCAAATTCATGCGTAAGTGATGGTTTTCCATTTTTTTTTGTTTTAGGTTGCTTATGTAATTCTAAAAAAAAAAAGCCATGTTTTTAGATTTCAATTTGATGCTTTGTAGAATTTTTAAAAATTTTTCTAAGTGGTCGAATGGTTATGTTTAGGGCGAAGAGAAGGAATTGAAGGAGAAGCCTATCCAAGGCAATAAGTGGTAGAAAAGGGTTCTTCACATACCTTAAGAAAGTGGATTCAGTGTAAATCTTATATGTCATATAGTTTTGAATATACATGTGTTTAAGTGTGTATAGAAGTTGTAAAAATTAGGGTAGTATATGGAATTGATGTAAATTCGCTATGGCTTGATGATTATGGAATGAAAATAATATGGTATACATAATTTGAGTGAAAACAAAAGAGTAGGTGTATGATCTTATATTGGCCAAATGGTATCTATGTGAACATGTATATGACATGAAATCTATGGCATTAGAATGAAATTGGCATGAAAACTTCGAAAGAAAAAGGTGTAGAAAAAGATGGAATGAAAAATATGGTTTAATATTGTGTGACCTAAAAATGGTGTGTAATTATGTTACATGCAAATGTATAAAACTTGGTTGGAATATAAAAGTAATAGCCTGATTAAAGATGGATAAATTTGTGATAATAATGGTGTATATTGGTTGATAAATGGGATAAATTAAAGCCTAATATGTGCAATGGTATGACGACTAAGATGCAGAGAAATTACCATAAAAATAGTGATTGGTACGAAAAAGACCAAATGAATAGTAACTTACAGAAAAAAGACCAAATGAATAGTGCTTTTGTGAAAATGACCGGTAATTGATAAAGGTGCATAAGTGCACCCATATTTGACATGTGAAATGCTAGTATTATTGTTGGAGATAAAAGATGACAATTAACTGAATAATGAAGAATAATTAGTAACCAAGCCTATCAGTATAACACCCGCTGGATGGGTTGACTGGTCAACTAGGGAGTTAGTAGCTGCTAGGCAAGTTGGTCCCTCTATGTCAACAATTTTATGATGGAGATGGCAGCTACAGCTACTGAGGTTTTCGTGTTTGACCTTGCACACTTTGGTATTAAGAGGTCCATAAGG
>CANXYI011589627.1:0-13380 GCA_948208565.1 Hura crepitans | reverse complement strand
TATTTGTATAGTTAAAGGTGTTGTATATACACGGATCATAAGAGTGTGAAGTACTTACCTACTTAGAAAGAATTGAATTTTATATAGAGGCAATGGATAGAGCTGATAAAAGATTATGATTGTATGATAGATTACCATCCTAGCAAAGCCAATGTAGTGGCTAATGCTTTGAGTAGAAACTTTTTGGTAACTAAGAAAGTTATAAATGTTAGATTTCAAATTATACCTAATAGTGCTTTGTTAGTAGAAATACAAGTTAAGTCAAGTCTGTTGCAATCAATAAACATAGGTAAAAAGATGATCACAGGTTGATGAGTGTGATAAGTGCCATTTAAAATGGGAAGCCTACTGAATATGAGTTGAAGAATGATAGTTATTTGTATAACTATGATAGAATTTATGTTCTAGATCTTAAAGAGTTAAAGAGACATCTTCTAAATAAGGCACATAATGCTCATTATGATATGCATCTTGGTAGCATGAAAATGTACTAAAACTTGAAGATGTCATATTGGTAGCCTGGTATGAAAAGAGATATATCAAAATATGTAACCAGAATATGTGAAGGCAAAGCATCAGGTTCATTCTGGTTTGCTACATCCCATAGCAATTCCAGAATGGAAATGGGATAAAGTCACTATAGACTTTTTAGTTGGATTGCTTATGACAAGAAACAAGCTTTATTCAATATGGGTTATGGTAAACTGTCTTACCAAGATATCTCATTTCATACTAGTAAGAATGGATTATTCCATGGAAAAGCTTGCTAAGTTATACATTGATGAAGTTGTTAGATTACAAAAAGTGCCATCTTCTATTATATCTTATCGAGACCCACGATTCACTTTGATATTTTAGAGGAAACTCCATAATACTTTAGGTACTTGGTTAAGTTTTAGCATTGCTTTTCATTTGTAGACTGATAGAGAGTCAAAAAAAAGTCATTCATGTAATCTAGTGATATATAAATGATTTGATGTTAAGATTTATATCATATGATGTTATACTTATGTTAAAGCATCTTTTTTAGGTGCTTGAGGACATTCTAAGAAGTTGCATCATTGATTTCAAAGGTAGCTAGGATCGCTATCTGCCTTTAGCTAAGTTCACTTATAACAACAACCATTAAGCAAGTCTTAGAATGGCTCCTTATGAGCCATTGTATAGGAGGAAGTGCAAAACTCCTTTATGTTAGAGAGAGCTTAGTGAAACTAGGCTTATGGGATTAGATTTGATTAAGGATGATGAAGAGAAAGTGAAGATAATTAGAGATAGATTAAAAGTAGCTTCAAACAGGAATAAGTCTTATGTTGATCTCAAAAGGAAAGATATTGAAATTTAAGTGAGAGACAAAGTATTGCTCAAGGTTTCACCTTGGAAAAAAGCATTATATTTTAACAAAAAAAATAAGGGAAGCTAAGCTCGAGGTTTATTAGCTCACATGAAGTGACAGAACATGTGGGACTAATAGCTTACAAACTAACATTACCACTAGAAGTTCAGCAAATTCATAATGTATTTCATGCCTCTATGCTTAAAAGATACATATCAGACCCAACACATATTCTATCAGTACGAGAGATTGAGGTGAGATCAAATTTGTCCTATAAAGAAGAACCTATAAGAATCATGGCTAGAGAGTTCAAGGAGTTGAGAAACAAGATAATTACAATGGTAAAAGTTGCTTAGAAACATCATGGAATGTGAGAAACAACATGGGAGTCAAAAGTTCAAATGAGAGCTATATCCACATCTGTTTGAATTAGGTAATGTTAAGGATAACATTTATTTTAAGAGGCGAAGTACTGTAACAACCTAAAAATTTTGATTTAATATTTTCAATTTTTATGAATAGTACTTTCCTGGGAATGAATAGTGCACCCATGACTCGAGGTGCATTGAAGTTATTGAATAAAAGTATTAGTTATAAAATAATTTTTGGCAAAGTTTGGAATTAATCAGAGTTCATTTGATTAGATAAAAATTCTAAGAGTTTTTACAGCAGTGTCTTATGTATAATGACTAAGGCAAAGCTAAACCGTAAATAATTTTTAAAGTTACTTAGAAAAATCTAAAAACTATATAACTAGATACTCAAAAATTCCATGGTGTCTAATGGCACTAGAATCGTAATTTTTTGAGGTCGGGAAGTATTTTTTTGAGTTTAAGAAGTGTAAAATTGGCATTTTAATTCGATTTCTTTTGATTTTTGAGCCCCAATTTTTACAACATTTAGAGACCTAATTTATCTAATTTTTAGAAGTGGAATATGAGTGAAGAAATAAATTTTAAAATGTATTGAAAATAAAATTTTCCGTTACTATAAATACCTATTAAACTTTAACTTTTTTGTCAAGATGCCATTTTAGCTCCTCCCCGCTTTCTCACCAAAAAAGACATGAGAGCTCCAAGGAAGGGAATTTTCCCTTTTTCTTCCTTTGATTTCTCAATTCTAAGCTAAAATCCTTATAACCATTATTAAATAATGAATTTCTAAGGTGATTAAACAAGGAATTAGAGGTATTTCAAAGAAAATTGGAGTAAAAACTAAAGTTTTCGGGTTGGGTGAATAGTGCCCATTTTTCAATAAGGTAAAATTTTTTTAAATTCTAATATTTTCCCATATTAAGTAGGTGCCCAAGAGTCAAAAAAATTTATTTTATATTTTTAGGTATTGTATGAATTTTTAGATTTTTTGAAAATTGAATCTGTAATGGGCAATTGAGAAAATAAACCAAACATGAGATAAAGGGAAAACAAAGGTGTGAGCAGTCCTCCAGGTCACATTGCATTCATTTTGGTATGTGAAATTGTCTTATATCATGAATATTTAATTAATGCCTTAATTAGCCATAATGTTATTATGTATGTGTAGTGAAGAAATTGGTAAAATTGATAAGTTAGCTTTGTAAATAATCATTTTATTAGTATGTATAAGAAGAAATGAATGTGTGTAATGTGTGAACAATTCAAATTGGAATGGAATGTTGGATTTTGCTTGGTTGGCCGAACGGCTATGTGAGATTCATTTCTATGTATAAGTTAAATTATGAGTATATATGATAAGGCTTAATGTTAAATTAATGCAAATTGATTTCATATACGTGTAAATGAAGAAATTTGTATGTTAAGGTCAGTAAATAGATGGCCAAATGGTCATTAAAGAAATATGTGTTTGTTAGATGTGTTTCATATATTAAACTAGCATGGTTTAGTGTAGCTGTTGATATTTAAAAGGTATAATGTCATGTTGTGTTGAATAAAGGAAGAAAAAGGCTAACGAAATGTTATAATTGAACTATTTTGATGGTGATAAATGAATAATGTCTTGAACATATTAATATGAAGGAAAGAAATTGAGAGGCCTACATGCTATGAATGGTCGAATGGCCATAAAGACACTGAGTGTGGGTGATAAGATTAAAATGCACCTAAAAAGATATGCCAAACATTTTTATTATGGCCCTATGTATGAATGAACATTTTAATTTCTTATGAAACATTATGAATATGTTGAAGTTGAGTTTGTATGGCTATAAGCATTTATGCTTAAGAAATAAAAATTTGTATTACTGTATTATTTTGTTTATGATTATAATTAAATTGTAATTATGTTAAATTATCAATATGGTCAATTAATGACAATGGTGTAAGTTAAAGTAACTTTTAATTGACCTAATTTGTTGAAATTACGAAAAATATGTTAAATTTCCTATATACTTAACAACTTAGATAAATAGGTTAACCGGTTAACTAGGGGTATGTTAGTTGCAGCTAGGGCACTACGGTATGTCCACTTTTAGTCCAACCCAAAGATATACTTATGTTTGATCTATGGATACACGTTGGTAGATGAACTTTGGGTTCACAAATAGGTATAATGGCCATCATGTTATGTTATCTTTGATCTTCAAATCTACTTTGGTAGATGGACCTTTAGGTCTATGGAGGTCATACTGGGCATTCACCCTCATTATCTATATGACATGTATTTTAATTTTATAAGCAAAGTAAAATGCTAATTAAATTAAATTGAAAGTATATTATATACATAATTTTTTATAAAATTAATATTATGTAAAGAATTATGATGAAATATTCTTTTTATTTAATAAATGATTAACTCTATATTGATAGGCATAAATTATGTTAAATGATGTGATGATATGATTTGTATGCCATTATATATAAAGTACATGGCTATGTCTTATTTTAGGCATAAGGAATTGTACATGTTATGTTAATATTAATATTGTGTGATTGGTTAAACAATATAGCATAAGGAATGATTTAAATTAATTTCATCATTAAGCAAAATGATTAGCACATCATTTTATTTACGATGCATAGGTTTAAAGAACAAGTAGATTTAATCCTCGAGACATCATGATAAAAGTGGAAGCCATAAGTTTGGTATCTTTTTATTACATATATTTAAATTATGTGTAAGCATAGATGGCACTCTTAGAAAGTGATATAAATAGTTTAAGCCTAAATTGTAATGTCTCATGCATTTTATGTTTTTATATGATTTGTAAATAAACTTTTAATTGTTTAAAACTTCTTAGCATATGTTTGGCGTCTCTTCTTGAGGTTAGGACTGTGTTATTAAAATTATTGATTTGGAGTGATAAGATGGATTATGAAGTTGTGGAGATGTAAGAAAATGATTAACAAAATGTTTTTATAAGTCTTAAAAAATTATGGATAGTACCCAGTACAGCCGTTATGTTGCCAAAATTTTGGTAGGAGGATTCCCAAATAGATTATGTAATTTTATGTTCTAAATGTTTTTGAAAGATCATATTTTTAACAACAAATTGTATGTGGTCTAATGTTAGAAAATAAGATATATGTTATAAGTTCGAATAGCATGTAATGTGCCACAAACCTTAGTCATGTCAAGTGATCAGACCGGGTAAGGGGTGCCACAGTAACAAAAGTTACATGTAAGAAAACATGTTATTTGTTAATTTAACACTTAAAAATATAATTCACTCACAATAAGTGATTAACCCATTTTTTATAGTTAACAACAAAAACATTTTCACATAGTTCTTTTATTATTCAATATTGAGATTCAATGACAAATTATTATTACTATGTTCACATCTAATACTTATTAACATTTTAATTATATCTAATAAAAATCCTCTTACCCTTTATATTTCTTTAATCTATAAACATCACTATACAATTTACTAAACTTGAGATGATTTCCTAATTCTATAAAGAATGTCTATTATTTATTTACCTTTATATTATTATTCTTGTTCTTTTTATACTTCTTATATATAAATAGTTACCTTGTATTACCATAATTATTTCCTTCATTAATTATTTTACTCTTGTCATGATAAATTTTCACTTAAATAGAGTTAAATAACTTTTATGCTATAGACAAGTTCATCATTACAATATCCTTTGTTTGTTCATTAAAACATATCTTGTTAATATCTATATTTTAATTGACTTATTAATTTAGGCAGCCTATATTCAATAGACATAATCTCACTAACTAGATTAAAGGGATAAAAGGTGTGCATTGCTCCACTATTTGGTTCATATACTCTAACACATATTTTGAACTATCATAATTCACATATTAAAACAATTTATTTTCAGTCATTATTCACCTAAATTAATCTTTTTATAATTTATTTGTATAAATACATTATTGAAGATAAATTATACATAGCACATAAACCAATTTTAGGCGTATAACCAATTTATCCATATTAAACATAATAACATTTATACCATTAGTTTGATGCAATATCACCACTTAATTAATTTTTAACTTAAACATACCATAATTTATGAAATCTAATAACCTAAACACATATGCATACACTTGTTCATCCATTAAGCCAAATCTAACATACACACTTTCAATTCATCTTTAACATTATAATCATTTAACCATACTCTAACCATTCAATTACTCAATACATATATCTATTTTCAACAATTACATGCCTACTTACATATATTAAACCATTCACACCTAAACATACACAAAATACTATTTATCCATGTAAGCTTTACATATTCAATTCCTTCATTTTAACAATTACCTCATATGATTAATGTTGTGCACATTAAATTAACTCAACTATGTCATAATCACAATTTAAACATTACATAAATCATAACATCAAACAATTCCATATAACACACACATGCACTTTAATTAAACAATCTCACACGCATGCATATATTTCATTGAATACACTTGCAAATGGTTTCATTTGCCTCTAAAATAGCCTGCCATACCATGAGTTTGATTATTCCATGCTCACCTCAAAAATCACTAAAAACATAATGCATTTTCCAATATAAAAATTCAAAGAAAATTCCTACTAGGTTTAAACTCCAAATTGAAGCTAGAATCACTTAATTTGGCAATAAAAATAACATAGAAAAATTTTAAACCTTGAAAATAACCAACTTAGCACTTTAGGGAATTCCAAAACCTAACATTTACCATACACAAATCTCTTAAATTCCATCTTGTTTTGCTTATTTCACACAATAATTAGGCTCTAGAAAGGTGATAAATGAAATTTATTCCATTGATTTAGGGGTATAAGTGCATTTTAGGGTTGAGAAGAGAGCAAAAATATAGGGAATGTATGGGAGAGGTGTTTTGGCCACTAATAGAGGTTTAAAAAGATGATGGTTATAATTCTCTACACCAATTCTAGCTGTTTTGATCCCTTATATACCCTTATTCAATGGCCATGATTATCTCACTTAAAAATCCAATGATTGAGATTAATTCTAATTTATTTTAGTCCTTAAAAATTGAATTTTTAATCTTGGAGGCTTTAATAAATGCCTTTCTTAATACCAAAAATTAAAAAAATCCTTTAATTAGCACTTCCCTCAAATTTCATAATTTTTTTACAGAGCAGAAGTCACTGAACTAAATAATCACCTTTTTAACTAACTTAAATAAATTATTTCTCATTGACAAAAATTCTAACCTTAGTACCATTGACTTAGTTAGAAATTTTGATCACTAGGTCATTCTATTTTCAGATTCTTCTTAGCTCAAATCAAATATTTTATTATTCAGTTAAAACTTAGTTACTATTCATAGGGACACTACAATTAGAATTTCTTTTGCTTATTTAACCTCTTATATGACTTTAAATGATTCCTAAATTTCATTTAATTAATACTTATTTTTAGTACGATAACCTTAACTAGGCCTGAGTTGCACTATTCACGACCTAGTGTCACTATTCATCGAGATCAAGTCTCGAACCTCATTCTTTTCACACTTTTGCATTCCATCTAATGTTATTTTCATGTTTCTCTCTCTTTCACACATGTTCCATATTTCAATGAGCCTTAAACCACATATTACCAATATTACCCCTGACAATTTAGGAAATGATCATTATATCCCTTCGTGGTTTTTCACACTACTATTCATTCTAATTGACTCTACTCAATCACATAAATCTATTTCATTCCCTATAGTTTCCTCTAATTTGCTTACTATATATGTGTAAATCAGATAAAAAATCGAGGCATGAAAGGAATTTTGTCCTCAAAATTCTACTTGATTTATTTTGACTCAAATGGCCTCATTCATTTTAGATTTTCCTCTACCAATCATTATTCCCACTATTCTTTATCTTTAAGTCACTATAAATGATGAAGTCTTTTACAGTGAGTCACTAATAGATCTATTTGGTTACTTCTCACAAGATGTCATAATGATTTATATGCATAACATATATTTAGTGCAATCTTCCAACACATATTGGACTATTTCTATCCATTATGTCTACATATCTTGATTAATACACTATTGATAGTAAAACTATGACACTTATAGTTTAGATTTGCTAGAAATACCCTAAATTATTCTCCTTATTTAGCTCTTTAAGTCTTTATTCATTCTCGACTATGACTAGATCTACTTCTATTTATGTTTATCATCTATTTCCATAGTTGAACTTACTAGACCTCAATCATAAGGTTATTTTTCTTTGAAACCTTTCACCTTTCTCTATTTCTATAAGTATCATCTCTTTTATATAATAATTCAGCCGTGTAATTCTCCTATATTCAATCATGAATCTATACCTCTGCTTAAAATCAGGGAAATTCCCACTTTTTGTTCATTAAAGTAGTGCTTCATAATAAATCTCTTGTCAGCCTCTATAAGAAAGTATTCCTAATTCAATTCTTTTTGTACCTTTATTTCACTACTTTCTAATTTTATAGATATACTTTTATTTATAATAGAGAGATGATATAAATCATGTTCTTTTCTAAGATGCCATTTTTAATTAATAGTTTGGTATAACTGGATTATAACATTCTATACCTAAAGAATTCTCAGTTTCCTTCATTGTTATTCTTCTTACATATTGTAGAGATTATGATATTTTATCGAGGACAAGAGTGGTTAGTAGAGTCACCACCTAGCCTCTACGCCAAGACCTATGATCTTCTGTACCATAAAGGTTTGGAATTTAGATCTTATTTATACCCCAATAATATACCTTCCATTTTATTATGTAATGTTTATCAGTCCCTTGTCATGCAATCATGCATTATATTTAAAGCAACCGTATAACCTTCGCATGTATAAGAATAAATTGTAGTATTTGAAGAATATAACAAGTATGTTGTACATCTAGCAATTAGGTCTTTGATTAGTTGTGATATGTCCTGACAATTACCTATAATTCTATAGGAATTGTTGGTAACTGCCTAACTCCCATCTCTAGGAGACTGGCCTTTATTAAAATACATTTTTAATATGACTTTTAATTAAAGGAAACTCAAATTTGTTTTATTATAAAAACACTAAGTAATTATGTAAAAAATCATTTGATGTGAAAGTTAAGCAATTGGTATGTAAAACAAGTTGTTTAACCAATTATTACAACCCAAAATAAATAAATAGATATAATAAGTAAAAAACAATAGGAAATAAAGCAAAGCCCTTAAATGCTCCCGTCTATACATTTATTAATCCATGCGGACTCTATGTAGCTCTTGCTAATGTCTGTGTGGACTACTGCTTAGAAGGGATATTATGTCCATCCAGACCTCCACTCTAATGAGAATAGTCACTTGCATACAACTCAAAAGAAGACATTTAACCATACCAGATAAAAGATTCATATAAAATCATAAGAAGATAAGAAATAAATATATATGAGACTAAAATTCAAAGTAGATGTTCATATGGACTATGTTCCTTATAGGAGGGAGTTCATATGGACTTGAAGACATAATATACAAGAATGAGACAAGATTATCTGCACGGACTATGCACCTTACAAGATGGAGTCTGTGCAGACTATACAATAATTTTTTTATATTAACAACATGCATTTTAGAGAGCAAGATAATTATACAACATGATAACATCATAAAATAATATTAACATAATAAATAGGATATATTAAAGCATGATATATAAGACAAATAGATGCTATTACTGAACACAAGTCTATCTGGACACCATATCACACAAATGTAAAGAAAGTAAGTCTATGTGGACTTCATCATGATTACAAATTAGTCCATACAATTAAGACAAAGATGACAAAATAAATATGATGTAATGATAATTAATTGTACATTATGAAACAATCTTAAAATCATGACTTACTCCTATGATCTAAGTGGGGATTACATACACCTCACTTGTGATCAATCCATAGAAATCATAGGTCTATAATATTAGTATATATAGAAGAAACCTTAGATATTACCTTATGAATAAACTCTTTAAGTAATAGCATAAAGGTGTAAGAGTATAGAAAGAATTATTTTAAGTAAGGCTAATAGGACTAATAAAGCGATTCCTCTTTGTAGTCCTCTCCTAGACTCACAAATGGTTTTATTAGCTACTTTGAATTTGATTCTTAGCCTCCCCTCTTCTCATACACAAGAAAGGTATTTATAGGCTTAGGTTTAAGAGTTTCCTAACTAAAGGAAGTAGAATCCTTATAAGACTAGGAATTGTAGTCCAAATAGGAAGATCCCACTTCTAAAAGATTTTACGTCAGTAAGTCCATATGGACTTGTACATCATAGTCCGTGCGGACCTAGGCTATATGCTTTCTTGCAAGTCTATGGGCTTTGGCCTAAAACTTGGGCCATGTTTGAGTTAGTCCATATAGACATGAAATTGGATTTGTCTAGGCAGACCATGGGCCTTAGGTTTGGTAGAGCTTATTGGGCTAGTATGTACCTAAGTGGAGTATGTCTATGTGGACCCTATCTAAAATAGGTACGTGTCACTTGCTTCCTAAAGGGCTTGTGCCATTATTTAAGACCCTATCTTTGGTGATTATCATAGCTAAAAAAAAGGTGAATGGGTCTATCCCATGGGCCTTCACCCTCGCTCCCCTATTGGAATAAGTGTTAGGCTTTGGGTCGAAGTCCGAATACATAAGAAAGTCTTAAACCAAAAATCAAGGCATCTATAGTTGCACCCACTTTGGTGTGTGCTGCAAAATGCCAAAGTAATAATTCACATAAAGTACATAAGTTAGAAGTACTTACCTAGTGTGAAGCTACTTTAAATATGGATGCTTACCTCTGAATCATTGCAAAAGCTTGCTAGACTTGAGTTGTATTTTCCCTTCAAAAAAAATTGATATTTTGAAGAAAACTACCCCGAATACGGGTGCCTGCTTATCCTCAAGTGAAGTAAAAATCCAATTAGATCAGAAGATATTTTTGCTTTGATATTTTCAGATAAGGTTTCAAAATAAGCTACATTGAATACATATGTTTGCTCACCTTTGAGTGTAAAACTACACCGAATACGGGTGCCTATTCATTTCCAGGTGATTTCCAATTTGTTAAAGCTGAAGAAAATTACACCGAATGTAGTTGCTTGTTTGCCTCTAGATGAAAATAACTACACCCAATATGGGTGCTTATTTGCCTTGAAGTGAATTACAAAATGTTGAACTAAACAAAACTACACTGAATGTAAGTGGTTGTTCTCTTTTAGATGAAGATAAACTACACTAAATATGGGTGCCTATTTGCCTTCATGATGGAAAGTTATAAATGGACTGGACAAAATCTAGTGATAAGTCTAAAAGAGTTGACCGAATCAAATTTGATGATGACTCTAGAGATGCTAACCAAACCAAATATGGTGATAGGTCTAAACTATTCTGATCAAACTGAATCTGGTTATAGGTCTAAGTAGGTTTACTAAAATGAATATGGTGTTAAGTCTAAGTATGATGACAGAAATGAATCTAGTGTTAGGTCTAAGTAAGCAATTGTTTGAACCATATCTAGTGTTAAGGACATTAATATTATGAAAATATGTGTGTGACATCATGTGCGCATGTGTTGTGTGTGTTGTAAGTGCATACTAATGCATGTAACAGATATGTGGCTAATGCATGCGAGCATGCATGACTTAATGTAGTGTCCTACATGGATAAGTTTTTGCTTAGTTCTTAAACAATTAAAAGGATGAACCTTTTTTTTAATATAATGCATGTAGAAATGTGACTATTCTTAAAAATGCATATACATGTTATTTAGCCTACGTGTGGCTAATGTATAATAAGATGCTTATACGTGTAAACCTATTGAGTGATTTGCCTAAAGCATGTAGCTAATGTTGGATGAATGAATTGATACATATGTAAATGTATGAATGCATTTAGTGATTGACAACCTAGTGTTGTCTTCGATGAATAAATATATTCTATCTTATCTTAGATAAATGAACATGAAATCGTGAAGTTGATGAATGATAGGACTTTAATGAATACATGCACTCTATCCTATGAATATGTCATGAATGGGTGGATATGTATCTATTAACTACATGAATGAATTTAGTGATGAATGAGTGATATGCTAATTAGTTCTTAATATTTTCTAGTTTGAAGCAATAATGCATTTTTAATGAATGTAGTGGTATGTGTTAACTCTTAATATTTTCTAAATTAAGCAAATAAAGCATTTCTAATAAATGTAATGATGCATGTGTTTTTGCTTATTTTCTTTTAAATGAATTGAGAAAATGGTGAATACATGGAAAACATGACTATGACTTTTTAATGAATGAATCGACTCTTATGATTGATGAGTGATAAAGTTAGATACATGTTGAAGAATGTTATTTTTTTCTATAATGAATGAATGGTGAAAGCTGATGTATGTTGAACAATGGATGCATCTTCTCCTATAATGAATGAATGTTCTTTTATGAAGGGTGTATGAAGGCAAATGTGTGAACAAGTAGAATGGGTAATTTTTCCTAAAAAGGATGTGTAAATGAGTGTAAGTGAGTAAACCTATTATTTGTGATGTGTGTGTGACAATGTTTCTAAATGCATGAGTTAGTACATGTTTTGTTATTGGGATCATTCCCCTCTTAGACTTATCATAGGAAAAGGTTGGGTTTGAGAAAAGAGTGAATTTATAAAGTTATAGCCTAGGTTGTGCTAATGAGAATAAGATGTCTCTTGAAGAAAGAGGTCAAGTTATGGTGATGGAAAGGATAGGGAACGTGTTAAGAAGGAAGCTGAGTTAAGGTGAACAATGGTATGGTCAAGGCTTAGGTGAAATGTCAATTTACCATGGAGAGCATTTAAGCATGTGTGGCTAAAAATGATTGATTATGATGAATGAGCATGCAAATGTATGTTATTGCACAATATGGTACTCTTATTATTAGTTGGTCCAAAGATTTTCCAACTATATCTTTTCTCTCCACATTTAATTTTTTCCTAGACTGCCCTTTATAAGTTTTCAATCTAGTGAGGTATGCTCTCATTTTTGCCTAGGCTACCCTTTATAAGTATTCAACCTAGTGAGCTTGTAACACCCCTATCGGGTCCCTGTAGAAACCCAATAACAGGTGCACCTACAATCCTGCCCTTCAACTTGTTGTGTTATAATCATATACCCACTTTTAACAAAAGGCCCTATATTTAGTCTCAATATAAATCTTACGTAGCAAGTCAGACAAGTATTTATTCATTAATGCCAACCACTTTTCATACAAATATAAAATTTTAAAAAATTACAAACCCACAATAGCTACTAAGCATGCTAGACACATAACCTACAGTTATTACATGAGTGCCTTTACATAGATAAAATACATTTCCCTTGTTTGCTTCACTACTACACTGCACCCGTCTTGAGGCATCTTGGCTATTCCTGCTTACCTGCGCACCAAAACATTAATATGCTGAGTGTAAAACTCAGTAGTGAATTGAATTAATTAAAAGTATGTCTCACCTGTACACACACAAGAGTAGTCTGATATATATACGTTTTATGAGTTCTTACCTATTACGGTCTAATAGGAATTTATCTTCCTTTACATTTATTTATATATTATTATAATCTTTT
>CANXYI011589610.1:0-14442 GCA_948208565.1 Hura crepitans | reverse complement strand
AATGACTATAGGATTACTTGAAGAAACTAAAAAGATATTCAATGGAAATTCATTAGTAAAAGAACCTAAAATGATCCTAAAGAATAATATACGGCTATAGAGAAATTGAATGATGAATTTAAAGGCAGTAAAGAAAAATACTGAAAGGGAAACTCTGGGAATTCATGGTTATTCATACACTAGATACGTTGATCGGTCAACTAGGAATTAGCAGCTACTAGAGGCTGAGTTTGTGTGGCTTTTAGCCTGTGAATGGTGGGTGCAGCCGCCTAGGTTCTGTAATGAGCCACTACACTACAGATTATTATTATGGACACTGGGAGTGGTCTACGAACGGGTCCTTGGGTATCCACTATAGAAATGATGCTATTGTTATGATTGCAGATGTGGGGAGTGATCTACGGACGGATTTCTACTATCTTTTAGTCTGGTATTGGGAGTAGTCTATGGACAGTTCCCTGTTATCGGACGATGGTTATATACAAATGGTAAGGTCCATAATAGGGACCAAGATACAATTCTGTTTCTTGTCTAGTTCTCAAACTATAGGAGTTGGTGCAGCAGCCGAGGCCTAAAATGGGAGCCACTACACAGGGTGATCCCATTATCCAGTGGCTGACAGTTCTTCCTGAACCCATAGGGATGAAGGATATATAAAAAAATTAGAATAGACTCAATGATAGTAATGAATAATTTGATGGTATAAATTATTTTAACGAAAACAAAATCCTTGAGTAAACGATGGTGAAATGAAAAGAGGATTTTGTAGAGACTGAAATTGAATAAACATAGGAAATCTAAATGAGACTACCTAAAAAGAGGAAAGACTGAGAGTGAATAGTAAATGAACGAAGGAAATCACTCCAAAGAAAGAGGTTAAGTCATGCTAATGATAAAAACCAGATACAGTAAGAATAACAAATGAGAGATAATGAATCAGTAGCCACTAGTGGAATATCATAAGAAACTATAAGTCAGGGTCTTCATAGAGGCAAAATTCAAAGGGTAAGTTATGCTTAATAAGAAAGAAACATAGGCATAGAAAAATATAAAGTAAGAATGTCAAAATATAAAGTATGGTGTGCTTGCATGTTATAGGTAATATATGATATGTTTGGTTAAATTCACCACTGAGTGTATACTCAGCGTATTAGGTTTTCGATGCGCAGGTGGTAGATATATGGAAGATATGAAGCAGACAATCAGCAATGCAAACGACGACCGTCCAGGTATGATATTACATGATTGATTAAATGGTATAAGTGAGTAGAGGCACTCATGCGTATTATTGTGGTTGATTGGGTGTTAGATTGCCTAGTATTGCTGGGATATTAACCTAGGATAGTGAGTACTGAATTAGTAGCTAAAAATAAAGCCTAAGCTAATAATTGACTGTAAGTCCAGGCATGTGAGTGTCATATGCCTGACAGAATTATCTCAGAGATTAGAAGTTGTTATAGATAAAATAGAGACTGAATACTTAAGAAATAAGTAAGAATTAAATGAAAGGTCCCTGGGGAAATCTAAGGATGGGTGACCTCAGTGGGAAGTAGCACAACTTGCCTATTTCATATGAAAATGGGTAGGGGGTGTTATAGGATGGCTAAGTACTTTAGTCAGAAGGTAAACCTAAGAATTTTCTTCATAAGAGACTTAACCTTAAAAAAGTGCTTGAAGTATGAACATAAGCTAGAACAATAAAATCACAACTAAATTAGAAAGGGTTATACCAAATAACGAAAAGATTAGGTCTGAGCAAGTACAAGTCATTAAAAAAGGCATGTCTTGTCCTGAACATGGAATACATATAATCTTAATGTTTAACTTTAATGTTGTTAACTCTGTCCTAGACCTTTTTAAAGTTTTTAAGTTTATTTCTTAGAGTTACTTTTCATGTAAATTTTTCCTTTAAGTTCACCTTTAAATAAAAACACTCATGTAGATTTTCTTTACTTTATATTTTCTATCCAATTTCTTTACTTTATCTTCCTTTTGTTTTAATAAAGAACTTTAGTTAAACAAAGAAAGTTTTCATTCATTCCATCATAGAAATAAAGTACAAAAAAAAAGAGAACACATATACTTATTAAAGTTAAACCCTAATGTTGGCTTCCAAGTGATCCCCATCCCAGTGCCTTGGTTTGAGTCCTACGCTACTTGATTTATCTCATGAGACTCTATGATGGTTGAAGAACCAACCATCTCCAAGTTAGTAGAAGCATCTCTTTCTTCATTTGGAAAAGTGCTTAGCATCACATTAAAGTCTTATCCTGCATATTGATTGCTTAAAATGGAGACAAGCTTCTTTTAATACCGAGTGAGTGGTGAAGATCTTCATGTATTGGTCTTCAGCACCAATAATTTGATTCTCCAACTCAAAAATGCAATTTGTGTTCTTTTCTATCTCAGTCACTCGAGCAAACAAAGAAGCACATTCTCCTTAGTTAGTTATCGGACCTTATCTCCCTCAAACCACTTGAGACTTAAGTCCTCATGATGCATTTTAGCCTCTTTGTCATTCTTGCTCAGCTTAGCAAAATACTAATTAAGGTTATCAAAAGCCTTCTCCAGTTGCTCAACTCGAGCATTAGTGGCTTCAATCTCTTTCTTGGAGCAGTAATCATGCTTTTAAATCATGATCATATTAGTCAAGTTTGTAGAGACAAAAAAAGATCAAGTGAAAACAACAATAAAATTAAAGTTAATTCGATAACATTTGGAAAAGGAATACCTTGCAAGCGCCAATGAAGCCCTTATTGCCTAGTTGGTCAACAGTAATTTTGGCCAAGTCCTTAGAGTCTTTGGCCACCATTGAGCTCAGAGTGACACTTCAAGCGTAATCCTTATGTGAGGAAAAAGCATTCTTACATTCTCTTTCCAATAACGTTGGAGGTCCAGGCAGTCCTAAAGGAGAAAGGTGATGGGGTAGTACAAATTTTCTTGGTGGTCTTTTCTACCATAACAACTAGCTTGATAGCGGTAAGAGGGGCTCTCTTCATCCTTAATAGTGTCAAATAAGCTAGAGGAGATGGGGGAAGCGAAATCAAATAACTAGAGGTTGACTCAAAAGCAAATTCAGATGGCTATCTGGCCTTTTCTTTCATGCAATCAATGAATGATTTGGGTTGAATTCTTAGACCCATATCTAAGAAATAAAAAAAAGAAAAATATTATTAGATTGATAAAAATCCATAAGACAACAATAGTAAAGCAAAATAAAAAGTCAGTCAAGCGATGATGGATTACACACAAGGATAAAATGCATGCATAGTAACAATATTTGGAGCAATGTGCTCCTCAATAATAATAGTGCTAGATTTAAGCACAGAAGACTCCTTAACTATCACTAAATCATCTAGTTAAGGAGCTGAAAGCTCTTATTTCGATTCAGCAAGCCCTTGGTTTGCAGCCATTTTAGGTACGACTTGATTGGCTTGCTTAGCTATTACTGGAGTAGGTCTAGCAAAAGGCTCATCTATTGAACTGTTGTAATTATCAACTAAGCCCTTTATGTGAATCAGTTCTTGCCTATTTTCTACATTGGCTATGAACCGAAGATTTTCTTTGTCTAACTCTTGGGTGGAAAGGTGCAAAAATTTTTCCCTATACTATTGAATGGGGAAGTCAAGTTTGACATTATCCCTATGTTGAACAAATAAACAGTAGTCTTTCCAATTTTTCATAAATTTTAGGTTTCCTACCAAAAATGGCCTTTGGCTAGGAGAAAAGGATGGTCCTCAACTGAGGGTGATAGCTAGCTAGGACTGACCCCAAATTCTCTACACACGGCTTTTTGAAAGGCTGTTAAGTGGACTATGACTTGCTTGCAAATCTCCTAAGTATAGCACCATCCAGGTTGGTCCGATACAGGTGCTGGCTCGTTCAGTTCCCAAAGGTTTCACAAACACATACGTTTTGGGAACCTGGAACCAACACTTTAACCAGATTAGCTATGGGGCACTAGCATTTGATTTACCCTAGGTGTTTGGTAACGATGTTGGGGTTCCGACATCAAGACTACCTAAGGAGAGGAATTTATGAATCCTCCGCTATTGGAGCTACCATTATAAGGTGGGCACCCTCTGTCTAGGGCTTAATTGTCTAGTGGATTCTACCTCCACCACCTAAGACGCTATAACACCGTATGGGATTCATATATTTGTGACATTTTATTTTCAATTCCTAAAATAATCAAAAGAAAGGATTATCAGGAAATTTGGCCCTGAACAATTAATGGGTGATCCCAATTCCCCATTTCTGCTCAAACTCAAATCTTCTAAACCCTAAAAGAAGGCTAAATAAAGAGAGAGAGAGAAAGACAAATGCAAAATGCCCATTTGACCAAAAAAAAAAAGTTTCCACACAATCGTTAGAAATATGTTAAGGATGAAAATGGAGAAGTCCTAGAGAGATGAAATTGTAGCAACGAAGAGAGTTTAAAGCTAGAAGAAACTCATAAAGGTAAAATGACCTTCTGAACGAGGCAAAAGCATGTTTAAATAGGCAACATGAGAGGGCTTTTGGATTTTCCTGCTTTGATTGCCCTGTTAAATGGTGGAGGCAGATTTTTTGATGTCTAACAATGAGAAGCCACGTGTATCTTAGGAGAGCGTGATAACATGATCTTTGAAGCATCGTATCATTCAGATACAAGCCTTACCAACAGGCGCGTGGTTTATAAAGATGCTAGGAGTCGACCAAACCATTCGAATATTCGGCAACAAGCTAAAGTCAAAAGGAATAGAAGACCGAGCAACCAAACATGAATGATTTGGTAACTATAAGAGGACCCTTGCCACATAGACAGTTGTGCCAATCCCAAAAGGGATAGGAAATTAGGAAAGAATCCTATTTCCATTCATCATCCACTCTATTTAGAATTTTAATGTGGGTAGGAATCCTATTCCTATCTGAAAATCAAAGTTCTCGCGTATAAATTGATATGATCTTCTCTATTTATTTTTTAGATTCATTTATTGAATGATTTTACTGATTTAAGCATTGAAGCAGATTTACTAGGAATCTTGGTAAATTAATTGTTTTTTGGTGGAGGATCGGGAGCAAAGTTTTTCAGAGCTATTATTAGGAAATTTGTGGAACAATTTGTATCAAAAATCAAATCATGGACTCCGTCAAATCCCAATTGCTTACTCTCATATTGATAGCAAAATGCTCGCGTTGAATAAAAACTGACTAGACTTGGGTGTTTTTCTTTAATGGATGACTAACCCAGTAACCACCTTCAAACTTTAGATAGACCGAGTATAATCTAGGCTTCAAGAATTTCAGTGTTTCGCCTTAGGATTTATTCCTATCAGATCTTTATAATACTTGTCTCGCGATGAAAAATACATCGAATAACCACATACCACGCTCCTCAAAGCTCGATCTCCATGGAGTCATTTTTCACAGCAACATCTAATTTTGCAACCACCCGTCTGTGCAAACAAAAGGAAGAGGAGAACCCAAACTCGTCTTTGCAAACATAAGATGGAAAAGAAAAAAAACTACAGTGTTATATATTATAATTATAATTTATTAGAAAAGAATCCAATCCGGAGAATAGAAAATGTACACCTAGGCTGTTATACATTATTATTTATCATAATAATTTATATTTAATAGGAGAGAGAATAACAAGTTACCATATATAATCTCCTTGATACCATTCTATATATCAAATGCATGGAATTAACAGTCGAGTGGATTCAATTTAGTAATCAAATTAAAATAAAAAAATTGAATTAATTAAATTTTTTTGAAGGCTTGAATTAATTAAAATTTAAGAAATTAAGATTGGATCAAATTATATAAATGCCAAATTAATAGAACTGATTTTTAATACTATTTTTTTAATTATCTAACTAAAGATATTATTTTTTATATTATTGAATTGGTTCGATATTCTTTTAGCTGTTTTTGACTTAATTAAGGATCATAAACATACACCCAAGAAAAGGAAAAAAAAAAAAAAGCAATGCTAATCATATTTAGTTTTCTTTTCAAAATTGCATTTTCTTAACTTTTATTTTAAAAATAACCAGTTTATAATTTGATATAAAAGTATACTGCGGAATACCATAAAAATTCAAAGTATTTTATACAATACATAAGTTGGTATACTTGACTGTACCTTAGTATATCACAAAATTCAAAATATTTTATACAATACCAAATTTAGTATATTTAGGTATACTATAGGATACCACAAAATCCAAAGTCTTTTGCTATCCAGAAATAAAAAGAGGCATATTTAAAATAAGAAAATTGAAAAAAAAATATTTTGACATATGAAAATTTTAAAAATGTACTTTGCAAAATAAAGTTAAAAATAAGCATTCTGATGTTCCTTTAAAATTAAATCAAATAAAAATAATTGAATTACTTAAAAATTTAGAGTCAAAATTAAATTAAAAATAAAAAAAAAACAAACAAAATATTTGAATAGATTCTATTCATTTTTCCTTTTATTGTAATCGAAATTTGATATTGGACTTGCTCTATATTTTCTCGTTGCGACAATGAACGGTGTTTTCAGTTGCCACTCCTTTTTTTTCCCTCTAATTTTGTGCATTGGGTGGTGGATAGACATTCCCGTGTCTATCATCCAATGTTACCTCTTTGGGAATGGGCCCGTTGAAATAGAGCTGCATGCAATTGCCGAAGAACGGAGAGGCAAGCTGCTGCATATCTTGAAAAAATGAAATATAAAAATTTTAGAACTTCAAACATAGCCTATTCAGCTGGAATCAAATGTTTAAAATCAGAATAATCTTTTTTCCATTTTCAAAGAAAAATCAGAATAATCTTTTACTACAAGCAATTCTCTCAACACTCCATCAAAATATATTGTAAATAAACAGAATATTCAATATTTGACACAACTGGGCAATTCTCGAATTCTTGATCCGACGAAAAATACCCTGCAGACATGGAGAACAGCAGGTAGGGGACAACCTTCATTCCATTAGACCCTTTTTTTTTTTAGCTCGTCCTCAGCAAAAAGCTTATATTTAGATGGAATAAAATCACTCTCGCACTCGACGAATTTCCTCAAAATCTTTCCTTTCATAATTTCAGTCCGCCGTATGCGTGTAAAATGGATATGGAGGTTGGGGTGCCACAAGCCCGATTTGCTTCTCGTCTAGCCTAATCTAATAGAGTAGCTTCTTTCTCTTAACCCGGCACCTGGCCCTTTTGGGCTTTCTCACTATTCTATAAGTTCGACTTCAGATGGAAAAGTTCAAATCCTAATGATGAACGCATTGACAGAAGAGCCACGTGATGGTATGGTCAACTAGATTGCCATTCCCATAAAAAATGACTATCAAACGAAGAAGATGCAACCCTACATTACCTCTACAGAATCCTACCCATCCGTTCGGGTCTTGCCCAGAAAAAAGACAAGCGAAATAGAGGTCCAAAGCGGTTCCCCACACCACCTCCTAGTTATCATTCAAGAAGCTCAAATTTTGTTTTAAAATATATACATTTATTAGCATTTGCTACAATCGCATGTTATATTATAGACAATATAGAAGATTGAATTCCATTGATTAGGATAAATTTTAATCGAATGCAAATGCTATTAATTTTTGGCAAAATCACGACTACAATTATCGGCACCTCAATTGTGCAAGCAAGACTTTATGTTCAGGCCTTTTTATAGACCAACGTTGGGTACTCGGGACTCCACATGTTGTTCTTCACATAATCTAGAATTTCCTCCTGCATGTCACATATAATTCACGAGTAAAAGCATTTTTAGAATCCCAATCAAAGAGAGCAATCATAGGGCAAACACATTTCCAGGTTCCAATAGTTCTCAAGGTTTTTTTTTCCCTATTAAGATCCCATACTTTAAATTTGCAATATTAAATCCACATATTGTTTTCCACATTAAGCCCCTGTACTTTTATTATGTCTCACCTACTCGATTCCATATCAGCCAAAAGGAAACAATAATCATTTTATAGGATTGTCCAATCAAAATTAATTTTTAATCTGAATAGACGAAATACAGCCGACCTTATGCAAGTAGTTCATATAGGCATGCATACTAATTTCATTTTCAAACAATATTTTCTTTAATAAAAAAAACACACCTCATTAAGCTTCCGAAGCTCTCTACCATCCATCTCACGGTAACCCTCTGCAAGATCCTCTTCTATGGCTTCCTTTATCACAGCTGCAGCGATCTGCTTTGTTATGTCTCTTATTCTGTAAATACGAATTAGGTCATGAATAATAACAGTAGATAACAAGGCTTTGCTTTTAAAGAGTAGGGGAATTGTTGAGAAAGAGACTGATTATGCACCTAGACGTTGAAGGGTATATGATCCCTTGTAGAACCTCCTCTTCACTCATATATGCAGCCAGGCTTTAATTTTCAACAAGGTAAAATAGAATCGAAATCAAAGACTAAATCAATGTTTAAAGCAATCATAAGAATTTTTTAACAAATCATATTCATTTTTTCAATTAGAGCACAAAATTCAGTGGCAAAAGCTTTGTTTTGTGGCCTGTTTCCATTGATCCTCCTACCTATCCCAATCTATTGCTCATTCAGATTTCTCCTATTGTTGCTAAATTCTCATACAACTAATATCAGCAATTAAAACTTTCAGGATGTAGCATGCAGAAAGATAAATCACAAATACCATTCAGCTGCAGCCTGTAGCATGCCGTCAGATATGACCCTAGAGCCAGAAAGAAGAGTCCCAAGCCCAATACTGGATGAAACCAATGATAGAAGAGAGATGATTAATAAAATTTATGATTACACGAGATGTCAAATGTGAAGTTCAGTTCAAAAAACTGACCCTGGAAAGAGATACATGTTGTTTCCCTGGTTACAGTGGCCAATACGACCATTTCCTGTAAGATGAAAAGTTAATAAAGATCATCCAAATAAATTGGCATTCTGAAATAAATTTTTAGGACATCTAAAGTTGAAAAAAACTTAAATAAATGGGAAAATAAATAAAGTTGGCAAAAGTTATAGTTACACACTTACCTTTACATATGATTTTTTACACACCTAAAATTGGCCAACTTTTTGACCTAGGATAGATAAAATTTACGCATTTTGCCATGTCAACAGCTAGGGGATACAAAATTAACTTTTGTCAACTTTAGATGTGTAAAAACTCAGTTTGCCAACTTCCATTATGTAAACGCTTTTACTAACCTATAGATAGAAGTTTGTAAAATGTTATTGACAAAGATGAGATGTGTAAAACTTCAAGTGTGTTTTTATAGATTTTCCCTAAATAATTTTATTTAGTAGTATCATTCAGAATAGCTACAGGTCAAATTTAACATGTAAACAATAACATGTACCAAGATCCACATTTTCGAATGGACTTCCACTTGCAAATATAATGTTGTCACCCACAATGGAAAATGCTTCTTCAGGAGTGCATTCAGCTGTCAGAGGAGAAGGGGAAAAAATAACAGAAAGAAAAATAACAAATAACGATGTCAGCATTATGAGCTAACCAAAAGCAGACACAACCTGACGCAATATACCATTTTTTGTAGGGTTTGACATGGCAAAGATGGCTGGTCTAGTAGAAGTTGAACCTTTGAGTGCCTCCAATACCTGACAATAGTATATAAGTTGCATCATAATTGCAGTGTGATTTATTCTTCACACTCGTGCTTATTTGCACAAAAATTCCAATACTCCTGACCATCAAGTGAGTTGGGGCCGGGGCCCACAGGCTTGGAAAATATTTTTTATGTCTGAACCTGACTCGGCTAGAGAAAAAACAAAAATGAACGTCCACTGCTAGTCAGGTTTGGGCCGGGCCGGGCCAGGCTAGGGCTCCCAAAAATAACTAATAAAAAACAAAAATAATATTGTATTACAAGAAAAAATTTATAAAAGTAAGCCATTAAAATTTTAAATTATGTAATATATAATAAAAATTAATTATACACAAATTAATCTAACCTAAGCATAAAAAACCTACAAATTTAGACAAATTATAAACTAAAATAACATGACATGTTACATAAAAATGATATAAATAGAACAAAATTTAAATAATCAGTTATTAATAAAAATAATGAATCATTTAATATATACAACAAAAAGTTGTACAAATTAAACATTATAAATTAAAAGTATTATAATATATCAATAAAAAAAAAAGTGAAAAATATTTGGGTTGGACTGGGCTTGGTTACAAGACACCTTGTCCAAGACCTGCTCAAAAAATATAGGGCTAGCTTTGGATTCAGACCTTACCAAGCTCCACTTGAAAACACCTTGTCCAAACCCAAGAAAAATTGGAGGTAGGCCAAGCCGAGCAGGTACCCAGATTTTTGGCCAGGTCTAAGTGCCAAATACAAACTTATACACTCTATTTACACTACATAATACTATAAATATAGGCTTTCTTTCCTTTTTCATTTTGTCCCGAGATATAAACATTTTCCTTATTCAACAAATGTCCGACTTGTTAATTGTCAAACACCATATCTAGTTTTCATTTTTTTCAAAAAATATGAATTATAATCTCTGACTTTTCAATATGCCCCCAATTAACGAGGAATATTATTAGAAAACTTTATAATTTCCACCAATCCAACTAATTTTTGTTAATTTGTGTGAAAATATACATTCATGGGAGAGAAAATATAACATTTACAACACAACTTGATTGAAGTATCAGTTGATATTGAGCATTCACATTCTATACCTCTTCAGAGAACAATCCCCCAACTGCAGATAATCCAAGGAGGACATCGGGCTTCACTTCTCGCACCTGGTTAATTACCATGAATTTGCAAGATGAGAACAGATGATTATTGATGGATCCTTTGGTGCATCAAATTTAGACAGCTTTGCTATTTAATAGGAATGCAAAGCATTCCATTCTTATGAAAACAAATGTTAAATTAAAGAATGCAACTTTCACAAACCACTTCTGCGAGACTTGCACCTTCCCTCAATCCTTGACGGTTAACTTCTTTGATCTTCCTTGCAAATGGTTGGGCTTCTGGATCAATATTTTCCCTTTCTTCTGTGATCAGACCCTGCAAATATTCAACAATGACAATTGAATTCCAACGTCTTAACAGGAGAAGGACTCTGGGATTATGCACTTCATTGTGCTCCCAAGATGAAGACATAGAAGAACTTCAACTCAGGAGGAACTCAGAAATTGAGAAGGAATAAAGTTTTTTCAAAAAAGTCTGCCAATTTACATAACTAAAATAAAAAGATTTTATTACAGGTCGACTCCAACAGAAGAAGTTTGATAATACCAATCGTGGTGAGCAGACAAGTCTCCTGACAAGCTGCCCTGACCTTTGGTCATTGAGATTCATGAATTTAGGTTTCGGATGGTTCTGTTAGGAGCTTTACCGGATTTCCTGAATAATGGATTTGTACACAAAATTATATAAATTAACTTGATTCATTTCTGTCATTCTGGATGGAATAAGACAGACAACCATTGTTCTTGGTTACAGCTTCTCCAGGACATTTTGGCTTATTAGAGCATTCTGCATGTTTTGATTTCAGAGAAACCATTCAACTGGATGGGAAATCCTACATGTTAATGGAAGTTCTACTTTGTTTATAGCATTCTTTTGAGGAGAAAACTTAATATTACTTGCTTTCTCACATTTGCTCTACATATAGAAGCCCTTTGGCAGAACATTAGTTGTAGGAATCTAATGGTTAAGATGTATGATAGAATAAAGATATAAACCAACATATTTTCTGAAGCCTGGAGCTTAAACTGGAGGCTTCCTGTTCAATTATATTCAACTACATATAAAAGTTCTGATTATACAGCTGGGAATCAAGATGAATCTACCTATGATCATGTGTCATGTATAAGCATAGGACTTGAGCATGTATCGCGTATAAAAGGAAGTGCAAAATAGGGAAATAATTCTTCCTTTCTCTCTCATTCTCTCTTCTCTCTCTTTCTCTGTTACGAATCTACTCTGTCCTATTCTTCTTTTTCTTCTTCTTCTTCTTCATCTTATCTCTATCTGCTCTAATTCTCATCACCTAAAGTCTTTCACTGCTGTATTAAGCTTGGTTGTGATTTAATCATAACAACTGGTATCAGAGCCAGCAACATCCTGCGGTTTCTCCAGAAGCAAGAGCACTAATCCCCAGAAAGGCAGACGCTCTGCCAGCATTGATGCTCCTTCAGCTGTTGATGACATGGAAGAGCGGTTAGGCTCTAAATTTGACGAGCAAGGCGATTCTTCTTTTCAGCAACTTGATTCCAGATTTGGGTCACTGGAATCTCAATTGGATGAGTTACAGAAGGAGAGCCAAACACACAATATTTATCCGCTTCAAGAGCAGATCTCACTGCAGGCAGAACAAAAGAAATCTCAGCTGATTTACGAAGAACTTCAAGCTGACAACCCGAAATCCGTTGCATATTTGGCCCACCAACTGATACAAGGGGTACAAACCACTTCTTCCATTACTACAACCTCTGGCAGCTCAGATCCCTCAAGCTCGAATAGAGGTGAGGACACACTGGTTTTCTCTTCTGAACTTCCTAGATCTGACAAGGGGTTATTACCCACTCCTATCAATCGAGATGGACTTGATTTCCAACTTCAGAATAGGCCTTACTTCCAGAAATTACTTCCCAAATGCGATTTGCCTGTATGAGGGTGTTGATAGTAAATCTTGGGTGAGCCAGTGCTAAAAGTATTTCCAGATATTTGAAGTAGCTTCAGAGCGGCAAGTCAAACTCGCTAGCCTGTTTCTCTAGGGCAAAGCTTAGTCATGGTACTTGAACTGGAGTCGCGGTGACTTAGATTGAATTTTCAGAAGAAATGTGCAAGCGTTTTAGGGACGTTCGAGAGGAAGACATTGTGAAAGATCTCCACGAGCTTAGGCAAACAACTTCGGTCGAAGCTTATCAGGATGTTTTTGAAGAATTGAAGCTTAGAATGGAGAAGCTATTTCCTCAACATTCTGAAGCCTATTCGATCTGCAGTTCAAATGTTTTGATCCAAGGACCTATACACTGCCATTGATCAAGCCAGCCTCCAAGAGCTTCATCTAGAGGCCACTAAACCAAAACCACCACTTAAACACCTTCCACCAACCAAACCAAGGGTGCTACTCAACAATTCCCCTAAAGTTCCCACTAAACCCCAGCAACCTGACATCTCCACCGCACCCAAACCTACTGCTGCTATTACAACCACACCCAAACCTGCTGCCCAATTCCCTAAAAAACCATCCAGTTCATTTGACAAGTGCAGTGACAGGTATTTTCCTAGCCACCAGTGTGCTGCTAAAAAGCTTATGACTCTCCAAACTTCTGATGAGGTTGATCAAGAACAAGAGAGGAAGATTGGCAGAAGGGAGGGGACACTGAAGAAGAACCAGTGGCTGTTCAAGAGCACATTGGCGTGTCACTCAATGCAGTTGACAGCGGTTTCAACAACAATACATTAAAATTAAAAGGACAGTTATCAGGCAAGGCCATTATGATACTCATCGACGGCTGCAGTACCCATAGCTAGGGCTGTGCAATTGGTCGGTTCGGTTCAGAACCGAAAGAACCGAAAACCGAATTCTCAAAATTTTTAGAACCGAACCGAAAAAACAGATTTTTTATAGAACCGAACCGAATTAACCGAAATTTTATATATTTTTTATTTTTTATATATAAAACCTAAAAAATGACGCCGTTTTATATCAAAACGACGTCGTTTTAATAAGTTTGGTCGGTTCGGTTCTTTCGATTTTTGCCCTTTCAAGAACCGAACCGAACCGATTGACCCGAAATTACTGTACAAAACCGAACCGATTGAACCGAAAAAACCGAACCAAATGGACCGAAATGTCAAAATTTCGGTTCGGTTTTGCACAGGGCTACCCATAGCTTCGTGGATACTGCCATAACCATGAGCATCAAGCTCCCTGTCACTCAGGTTGCTCCAACCTCCATAACAGTAGCTGATGGCCAGAAAATCATAGTTCACGACAAGTGCAGTAATTGTACTTGGCATATGCAGGGACATCAGTTCACATTTGACGTATGGGTACTTGATCTAGGTGATTATGATTTAATATTGGGGATAGACTGGAAGAAGTGCCATTCCCCGATCACTTTCGACTTGTCTAAAAACCGTCTCCTCATTCACAAGGAAGGAACTCAGCTGGAATTAAAAGGCTTGAATGACCAAGCTACAGCCTTTTTCTTATTTCCATTAATCCCGTGCCACCAGCAGCACCTACCCCCATCCAACCTGTCACACCAGCCCCTATTCAGCAATCACTACTCAACTTTTCAGCTGTCTTTCAAATCCCAAAAGGCTTACCTCCCCCTTGCAGTCATGATCACTCCATTCCCCTCAAACCTCATACCGAACTGGTTAATATCTGACCCTATCAATATTCTGACCAACAAAAGACAGAAATTGAAAATTTGGTTGCTG
>CANXYI011589567.1:0-10598 GCA_948208565.1 Hura crepitans | reverse complement strand
CCACCACCCCACACCGAACACCCAAATCATCAAGATCGCGGTCTATCGAGCTAGATCCAAAAGGTTACATGGTCTTTCACATTCTACTTACATAGATAAAATGCTAAAGAGGTTTGGCATAGATCTTTTTAAGAAAGTTTTTATTCCAATGTTAATGGGAAACACCTTTTTAAATCTATGTCTCTCAAGACACAAGAGTAAAGAAAGTGTATGAGTAGGATTCCATATGCTTCAATTATAAGATTCACTATGTACACTATGTTATGTATGAGACCCGATGTATTATTTACTCTGAGTGTCACGAGCAGATTCTAATCCATTATAGAGAGTAACATTAGGTGCTATCAAGAATATCCTTAAGTACTTGAGAAGAACTGAGGACTTATTCTTGGTTTATAGAGAAAGAGATCTACAAGCTAGCGGGAATACTGATGCTTACTTTCAATTCGATAAGGTTGACTGTAAATCTCAATTTGGATACTTATACATTATGTATAGAGAGCAATTATTTTGGAAGAGTTCTAAATAGGATACAGCAATAGATTCTACCACCAAAGCTATACATAGCAACTTCTAACGTAGCTAAGGAAGCCATTTGGATTATGAAGTTCATTTATGAACTTAGAGCAGTTCTAAGCATTATTGATCCAATACCTTTGTATTATGATAACAATGAAGCTACTGCATAAGCTTAAGAACCATAATCTCATCAATGATCCGAACATGTACTTCGATGTTACCATTTGATAAGAGAGATCATTGATAGACCGGATGTCAAAATGAAAAGGGTCCTTATAGATCATAACACAATTGATCCTCTCACAAAGGTACTATGACAAAGGGAAGTTTGATCAACATGTAAATGTAATAGGCATTAAGTACATGGGTGATTGGCTCTAGTGCAAGTGGGAGATTATTATATGTTTTCCCTAGAGTTATGTAATAGGGTTATATTCATGTGTTTAAACCTTGTGAACTAATGTAAAAGGCATTTCTCTTTATATCATGGTACTTTTATATATTGCTTATAATTGTTTGCAATGTCTTAAACTATATTATAAAGTGCCTAGTATAAAATCACAATACAGAGGATATTATGAAGTTTTTATGATGTGATATTCTTATTGCATGCAAATGTGATATACCTAAATATCTCTGATCACAGTATTAAAAAGATAGGACATTGTTAATACAAATAAATCAACACATGTTATAAGTTTTGATTAGATTAAGTAGTAGTTCTCACAAGCTGTAAGCGTAGAGATGCTTAGAGTTAACATATGGATACTTGCTTAAGAAGTAAGTCATCAGAGGCCCACCATGGATACTTAATCTATGTCAGTGAAAGTATCTAATCATATTAGTGGTGCAAATATCCTTAGATTGAGATCACTAGCTATCTTAAATATAGAGTGACATACTTTGACTCTAAAGCTTTTACTTCAAACAAGAAGTATACATAGCGAGGTGCCTAGGTATGGCATGACATATATGAAGACAAGGTAGTAACTAAGAAAGGATTTACCACCCCAGATTATAGTAGCGAGTTTATCTTATAGTTCTAATGAGTAATCTTTATTTAGGAATCTTTGGCCAAAGTAAGATGCCATGTGTGAATAGGATTAACAAAGGTCATTTTTAGAATAAAGGTGAAATTATCAAAATAATATGTCTAGGGCTTATTAGACATACTTAGTTAAGCTATGTTTTGACAGAAGTCTATACTCAAAACTGGATGAGGTAAAAGATAGTAATAGGAGTTTATTTGCAACACCCCTACTTGATTCCCTGAGAAACTTGATAGGTAATATTGCTTCCACTTAGTCACCCATCTTGAAATTTCTCTGGGTGCTCATTCATTTAACACTTATGATGTTTATTTATCAGACAAATGTTTCCTAAAACTCCAGTCTAATCCTTAATCATCATTATATAGGTTATAGTAAACATCAAAATCTTATTTTTGATCAGTAATTAATTTTATAAAAATTCGATCAATATAACGGCTACCCAGGTAACAATTCTTAAAATATACACCTGTGAAAAAGCACTTCTAAAAATATCATCCACATCTATCATGACCTTAACCCTTCTAGTCCGCGAACATCACCAGACATCATTATCAATATCACAAACAATACACAGGGCCTTAGGCCTATAATAATAAGAAAATATAGAAAATAAAACCATACAGACAAAGGCCTTTTTATACAATCATCTACTTAAGCGTAACATTTATAGAAAACTTTAGCTACGATGCTAACTATGCCTAAAACCCATATTACATACATGATTGCCCTCTATAAACCATCAAAAAGACAAAAACATATACCCTTAACTGTTGTCACTATTACATTACAAAACTATAGAGGTTGTATAGCTATCTTTAACTACCTATGCATCGGAACACTGATATGCTGAATATGAAACTCAGTGGTGAACTTAATGTAATAAAGACATGCCATACACACAAACTTGCATCATACATATTATAAAGTGAACTGCAACATGCAGGGCCAATATTATAAAAAATAATGTTAATTTATTAACTTATCTTATTATTATATTTATTAGTCTCATGCCTTTATTTAATCTTATTTATTTCTGATTGTTATTGACTGTCCCTATTTATTATATTTCATTTTATTATTCAGGCCTGACTATGTAGATGACTTTTTAAGACACTGGATAAAAGGGAAATCTAGAGCTGTGTAGTGGCCCATATTTTGGACCTCAGTAACTACACCTACCTAGTCTGATAGTAAGGATCAGTTCATAGGAACCTCCAAATACTGGATAGTAAGGATAGCAGGGAGTAGTCCATAGACCTCCCAATATCCCAAAAATGCACATCTGACAACTCTAGTGGATAGTAGGGATCAGCCCTGTAGGACCTCCCAATATCCATAGTCAAGCAAATGGGTAGCAGGGATCAGTCTTGTAGACCTCTCAATACCCAAAAGTGCAAGGCCCAAATATAAGGACCTCCGCGACTGCACCTGCCTACAAAATCACACCGATGAGGCCCAAAAGGACCTATACCTCTAGAGACTACTAATCTTTAGTTGACTGATTAACCCATCTAGTGGGTGTCTAACTATTAGGCCAACTGTCTATTAAATATTTTTATTCAGTTACAGGTCATTTATTTTATTTATTTCCATGTTATTAATACATAGTATTTAGTCAATTTCATTTGCTCATTTTCACTAGACAGTTATAAGTCCTTTTTAAACAATTATAGGTCATGTTACCATACCGCTATAGGTCATTTTTCATGTCCCATTTTATGTTACTATAATAAGTCATTTTACCTTTACTTTTCAAGACAAAGTTTTAGGTCATTTTTACCTAACCATTTTTAGGAGACAGTTACGAGTCCTTTTAATTTTAGGACATAGTTATAGGCTAATTGCCAGTATTCATTTGGCACTTTCTCATGCCATTCCAAGCATCATTTTCATACCAATCTAAGATATACTTTAGTACCTAAGGGTCACAGACCAACCATACAACCCTATTTTATGATGCTCATAAATCAAGGCTCCGTGAACAGTGCCACTGAGGCCAAAAAGTGTTTCTGAAGTGTCGAATCACCTTCACGAGTTTCAAAGTAGGGGTACACTAGTCATGAAACTTTAAAGGGCTATAAAATGATAAAATTGACTTAATTTAAAGATTTAACAGAACCAACAAATTATTTTAGGCTGTAATCTAGTATGCTATAGGTTCAGATGGAGTCGGGTCAAGAATGGCCATAGATGTGCTTGGACAAACCTATAAATACCATATCTTAAAGGTTAAAAATTCCCCTGAGTCCATTGATGAAAGAACTTTTAAATTCCAAGGTTATTTGCAAATTTTCTAAATTTTAGGGTTTTGCATATAAACGAGGTAGTTGGTTAACTACCATGTTGGTGGAATTTGGCTATGAAATTTAACAAACCCCTAAATGGGACCAATTGAGGATTTTTAAAATAAACATGATGATTTTTGGAGCTTTGAGTGATTTTAAAAAATTCCCCAAAGTTTCTGCAAAAATTGAGCTTTTTTTGGGTTATTTGGGTTGCATGTAGGCCTCACCCATGGCACCTCAGCCATTATAAAAGGCTTAAAGTGACACATGGGTGGCCACTTAGCCATTTCCACTCACCCACCACCCTTCTCCTTCTTCTTTCCTCTTCCTCCCACCTAATGCCATTTTTGGCTTCTCCTCTCCATTTCTATAGCTTTAAGCAAGCTTTTCTTATCTTTATTACCACTAAAAATCATCTTAATGTGTTACAAACTAATTTATTAAGGTCTTGGAGGCCATAGGAGAGGCTAGAACTCAAGGAAATTCCAGATAGCTTAAGGTGTTCATCAAAGAGGACTAAAAGGGTAACTTTTTATGTGTAAGTATTTTAGCCCTTTTGAATTTATTTCCTAAGGGATTTGATGATTCTATAAACACCTATGTGATTAGAATTTGATTTGGAGGAGTGTGTGATTTTTGGTATTTTTGAAGGAGAAGTGGCGTGAATAGAAGAGAGGAAGAATTGAAAGATGCTTTGGATTCTTTTGAATAGTTAGGTACATGAATTTAAGCCATTCAAAGCATGTGTGGTTACTTTTCCATGAATAAAGCTCAAAAAACTTGTATGGAATCAGTAGAATAGGTGGTTTAAGTGTGTGATTTAATGGACTATGTATATAATTAGGCTAATTGTATATGGGATGAATGTTTAGGATGATGTTTGGATGAAAAGAATACATGGAAGGTTGAGTTCCCTACTTGGCCGAGAGGTGTGTGTGTGGTGTGTAAAGTCTTTATGGCTTACTAAGGTAGTTACGGCATGATCTTTAAGATAATTGATATGAATAATGATTGAACTTTAGGTGTAAGTAATGAAACTTATGAAGTTTTAGTGGGTGGCTCTATTTGGTCAAGAGGTGCCTTAGTGTGAAAGTGAGTGTACGGCTTGTGTACATGGTTTATAGAATGGTCCTTAGGTTACCATTTGATGGCATGTGAGGTGTGGGTGAAGAACTTAGTAAGTTAAGGCTTGTGTGAGTTTGTAGGTAATATGGCTGAGGCATGTTTATAGTGTATGTTAGCCTAGTTTGCTTGGTAAAGGTATAATGTGTGTATAGGCATGCTTATGTGATGTGTAAGTGTGCATAAATATGCTTGAATGTGATAGAAAGCATGTAGAAGGCAACTTAAGACTTGTGGCTGAGAGATTTGCAAGGTAAAATGGCATGAAAATGAGGTATGGCCTAATTAGCATTTGTGTGCACAATGGCATGGCAATTGTGTCATTATGTATATGGCATGATTAAGGTTGATGTACATGTTTAGTGTGGCATGAAATGAGCAACATATGGGACATTTTTCAAGTAGGGAAAAAGATTAAAGAATGAACTTAAAATTGATGTCAAATGGCATGAAAAATGGTTTTAAAAATGGATTAATTTTAGGCACGAAAATGTACCTTAAAGTGACCTAAAATTTAATGTTTATGTAAGTTGGTATGTAAGACATTTGAATGGCAAATGGATATCCTTCTTTGACGTTGGATTTAAGCTTATAGAATTGCATGATCACTAGTGCAATTGGCACTAAAAAAGGACTTAAAATGAACTTAAAATGGTCATCACAATTAAGAAAATGACCTATAATTGTCTCGTAAAAGTATGATTTTGGAACTATAATTAAATTGCTATTTAACATATGAATAAATGAGCCAAAATAATCGGTTGGACTTGATTTAATATACTTTAATTTATGCCTCTAGAATTGAGTCAAAAAGTGATAGAAATTTTACTTGTAATTGCCCGGCAAGGCTAAAAATGACCTGTAATTTTTCAGGTCAAAAATTGACTGTTTGATAAAAATTTTATCTATCTATTTTCACTTTATAATACTATAAAAAGATGATCAATAAAGAAATAAACTTAAATAAAGTCAGATGGTCCATTAGTTAGACACCCACTACATGGGTTGACCGGTCAACTTAGGGATCAGTAACAGCTAGACTGTCTTGTAATCAGACTGGGCCGGTGCAGTGGCTAAAGTTTATAATTGAGCCATTGCACTAGTCTACAGAGCAGACACTTCTTTTCATTGGTTGGATATTAGATTATGCTGGTGCAGTGGTAAAGGTCACTAGAGGGGCCACTGCACTAGTCTATTGGGTAGACACTAAAGGAAATTCTTTGTCATAATTAGTGCCTTGGGAGGTCTATGGGCTGATCCCTATGTGTAATTACTTACTATCTTTGCCCTATAAGAGGTTCCTATGAACTAATCCCTATAGGCTATATTAGGCTAGTGCAGCGATTAGGGTCCAAAATGTGGGCCATTGCATATTTTTTAGTTCCCTCTTGGTCTAGTGTTTGTGAGTGCCGTCTCTATAGTCTAGCCTATGAAAAGAACTTAAAATTGTGGAAAATGTTAATTTAAATTAATTTATGGTATTTTCTAACAGTGAATCTTAATAAATACACCACAGTGGCATTTTGATAATTTTGAAGAAATAAGACATAACATGTGTATGACACCAATCATTTGGCATGTGTCTCACACACTACACCTAGACTATTATTTGTAATTGCATGTATGTATTAATGTATGTTTTAAATGGTTTAGATTTACTTACTGAGTTTCATACTCAATGTATTGTTGTTGTGGTGTACAAGTAACAAGGATAAGCAGCCAACCTCGATGAACGTATAATATAGCTATACAAGAGTTGAAGGGTAAATAAAGTTATTTTTTTCCTTCTTTTAGTAGTGTCACTCATGTAATACCCTGTAGGTTTGGGTTTATAATGACCTAAAAATCCTGACTCTTATGAATAGTACTTCTGGGGATAAATAATGCTTTTTGAAACCCTAGTCGGACTAAGTGTATTGATGGGGAGTATTAATTATGAGAGAATTTTGGACAAAGTTTGAAGCCAATCTGAAGTCATTTGGATGGTTAAAAATGCTAAAAAATATTTTACAATAGTGTCTTATGAATAGTGTCACAAGCAAAGCTGAACCATAAAAAAATTCAAAAGTTGCTTAAAATAACCTAAAAATATTACAACCTGATACTTAAATATTCCGAATAGTCTATTGGCTTTAAAATCGGAATTTTTTTATATCGGTAAGTTTTTTTACTTAATTTTTAGGAAAAAAATATAATAATTTTTTGGGTTTCCTTCATTTTTTGGGCTCGAGGTTTTCAGGGAATTTAGAGGAGGAATTTATCTAATTTTAGGGATAGAAATGAGGGAATTTTGATTTTTTGAAAGGGGATAAAAATTTTATGAAGTTTTGGAGAAGATAATTTTAAAAACTAGAAATACCCATTTTCCTTCCCATTCCCTCCAAATCCCTCTCCTTTTCCCTCAATTTCCAACATCTCCTCCCTCTCCTCCATTTTTCTTCCTCCACACACTAACCCACCATTAAAACTTGGTCCCAACGGATAAAGCTACCCAAGTCGAACTCGTAGACACTAAGAACTCATAGTTTGGCAGAGTATCTTAGGAGGAATCTCGATTTCCCTCCCGAGGTGAATAGTGCACACCCGACCATCGAGTAATTTTTTTGGTTTTGATATTTTTCATAGGATTGTTAATTGCCCAAAAGAGTATATATATGCTCATTTTGATTTTTAGAGTTTTTTACATTTTTATATGATTTTTCTAAAAATTGTACCTATTTGATTTATAGGTGAAAACACAAACTAAGCTTCTAGAGGCAAGGAAAAGGCCTAGAAGAGAGTGTTAGGCATCCCTGATAACCTATTTCAATATGTGTAATCACATTAATTTGAATGAAATATATAGAAATGTATTATATGCATTTTGACATAATTTGGCATTTAATGCAATAATGAGTAATAAATGCAATTGTTGGCATGAATGCATGTTAATGTGTGTAATGTGATGGCCTAGAATTTACTATGCATGTGTGATGCATATCTATGGTGATATTAAGTAATGAATGCATTATGTGAGTTTTATGCATTTATTGATGTAATATGTAATTAACGTGCATATGTGTGTGTCATTAATTGAATGATGATAGGTGTATTTATGTGGCATGCATGAGAGGTAAATGGTAAGAATAGGTGGTCGAATGGTTATTAAATGTTTATATGCATTTATATGTAGCTTTATGGCTAAAATAAGCCATTAAGGCATGTTAATGCATGTATGACCATACACGATGGTTTCACATTAAATAATGTAATGTGAGCATCCATACATGTTATATGAAAATAAATGATGAGTTATGCATGTCTTATTTTAGCCTTATACATTAGAGGCCAAAATTCATGCATGTGAGCATTATGTGCATATTTGTGACTTATATAAGTAAATGATTTATATAGCATGTTTTGTGCTTATATGTCATTTGAAATGTGCACATATGATGAATAGAATGTGTATATGTGCTTAGTGATGGCTGAATGCCATCTTAGATTTTGTATGGTTTATTGTCATGTATATAGTCATTATAATGCATGCATATCGCCAAATACCGATATTATGTGTAAAATGGCAAGTAATGTGAAATGTGTTTGTTATGCATAAACATGATGCATTAGACCTTATAAAGTATATTAATGATGACAGTAAAATGTGTGATTATGATGCCATATAAGTTTTCTAGCTTTTACACCTAGGCAATGTGACCGTTTGGTGTTTTTGAGATTATGAAAGCCTTATTTGGCTATGCTATATATTATTTGATACATACTACTTAGCATAAGTATTTAGATCTCACTGATGTGTAAAATGGCTATTGTGATCAGTTTATGTAAGCTGGGACATAAACAATGTTATGCATTTAAAATGGTTCAAATGAGATAAATCGATAAGTTTAATAATGCCTATACAATTAGACAACCTAGTTTGAATAGGTTGACTAGTCAACTAGGATTAGAAGCTACAATGTTTACCATCGAGTAGTAGGTGTTGGTTTCTATAGACCATGCACAGTGGAAAATTTAAAATTTTCTATGGAATCCAAACATGTTATTTGCCCATTAGAAGAATCAAATTAATTAATAATAAGAAAAATAGAGAATAGTGTTTACCGTTCTTCATTTTTCTTGAGTTTTACCACACTGGGTTGTCGCAAACCACAGTGGTCCTCAATTGGGAGCACCTCTAAGGTATCCACACAAGGATTTTTGGTGGATATCTAAATATCTATGGGCTAGTAAGATTATTTAGATGTGAAGAGAAGAAAAATCAAGAAAGAAAAAATCTACCGCAGAGAAAAATTGCTTCTGTGCAAATTTCAAAAAGGTCACCCATGGTGAATGACTTTTGAGTCTTATTTATATCCTCTTAATTGCCCTAGGTCTGAATTTAATCTTATTAAAATATGACCTCAATTGGGTTTAATTGAGCCCATCAATGGGCTAATTAAATTAAGCCTTGTATAGAAATCTTAGGTAGGCTTTCTGTGCATGGGTTTGACCCAATCTTTGACTAATTAATTTAGGACCATTCTTAGCCTAAATTTAAATTAGCTATGGGTCTAATTTAAAGCCTTTTTAGCACTTAAAAGATGGCCCAAAAATCAGACCCAAATAAATCCACCCAAGTAAGCTTCCAAAGCATCAATGTATCTAACCCTAATTAGCTAGATACATTAATTTAGACTCCAAGCCCAAATTAATTATTCTGTCTTATTTCTTTCCCTTCCAATGATATCTCATGTCATTTAATATCTTAATATAATTTAATATATTAAGTTCCACTAAAAATCCTTTATGTGTGTGACCCTATGGGTTTCCAAAACACGTTGGCAGTATTGAGTGAGAAAATTAGTTTGATTGGGATTCTACCAAAGAATCCTAGTTTGACTGGGACTCTTCAAAAGAATCCTAGTTTGACTAGGACACTACCAAAGAATCCTAGTTTGACTAAGACTCTTCCAAAGAATCTTAGTTTGACTGGGACTCTGTCAAAGAATCCTAGTTTGACTAGGACACTGCCAAAGAATCCTAATTTGATTGGGACTCTGTCAAAGAATCCTAGTTTGACTGAGACTCTTCTAAAGAATCCTAATTTGACTGGGACTCTACTGACTTAAACTCTTTAAGTCAATATTGATCTCCCATAAATATTTCTCACTCATATACAAGTCAAGAGCAGTATCTAGCTACACATCATGACCATCTAAGTGCCAGAAAGTTGAAGTGATTTGACTTAACCCATCCATATACAGTTACAGTGCAATAAACTCCTTTCACCATTCTTTATCTCATTCAGGTTTGAGTATAGACTTGTGTCAACTCAGTGCTTAATTTAGTATGTCTAATTAAGCCATGAATATGTTAGATCTAGTAAAATTATTTTTATTCCAAAATTGCCCTTATGAATCCCATTCACATTTGCATTTTACTTTGATAAAAGTTTCCCAAATAAAGATCATTACTAGATCAATGAGATAAACTCCCTACTAGTAATCTAGGGTGGTGAATCCTTTATTGATTATTATCCTATCTTCAAGTATCTCATGATATACCCAATCTCCTAGATATGTATACATCATGGTAAAGTAAAAGCATCAGAGTCAAAGTATATCATTCCATTCTTAAGATA
>CANXYI011589562.1:0-11578 GCA_948208565.1 Hura crepitans | reverse complement strand
CTTGTGCTTGCTTTTAAGATTCCAAAGATCATGTTTTCCATTTTATTTCCCAAGAGATTTGGCCCTTGGTTGGGGATTGCAAGCTATTTTAGGGTTCTCTTATGAGTGTGATCACTCTTTGATTGTGCCTAATCTGTATATATTGTATCTTGTAAATTATCTAGCTGTTGGCTTAGATCAGCTACAATATGTTTATGTGTTGACCAATAATTGCCAACTTAATTTGGAGAAATCATTATTCTTGAATGACCATCCTAACATGAGAAGAATTAGCATTATAACTTATTGCCTAATTTGGTAGTTCCTATTAGTCAATCCTTTTGGCAAGGGTGAGGTCCTAGTGACTAGTTTTCTTGATCACCAATAAATGATCTTGGCTAAGACTCTGCTATACAAGGATAAAATGTCTCATTATCTTACTTTCTATTTTACTCTAGCTTGTTGCCTCTTTAATTATGGCTACAAGTGAAAATGATGATACCTCTCCTAGAAGAGAACTAATGAGGGTGTCAACTAGGCTTTGCCTATAAAGGCAAATCCACATTACCTGAATCAATAGCAAGGATTGTATATGATTTATGAAAGGACTTACTGGTAATGCCATCTATTGTAGTTGTCATTGCTAGAGGTTGGCTTATATAACTATTTATTTCCTTAAAGGAGCTATAGTTTTGCTTCGCTTTGAGATGTTTAACTAGCATATTACTTCTTATTTAAGGCAATAATGTGGACATAATCCATAAATTTTTATTTTTATTAAGCTATCAACTATGCTGGATAGCTGAGCTTTGATGTATTATGATTAAGATATGGCCTATCTGACCTATGCATGATACCATTAATATGAAAGAGGAGGATAAATACCTTATTTTGACCTTTTCTAATGCTTACAAGTCATGGGTAGATCACTAGAATAAGAGGTTAGGCTTCTGTGATTGCCCATTGGAATTGCTCGAGTGTGATGTGCAATTTACTAGGCTTTTTTGGATTTCTTTCTTTTTTTTTTCCTTAGATTTTTTAGATATAGTGTAATACAATGCATAGTTTAATTTTGTGCTTTATAAAATTACTGATCATATTTATTCCAGCATTCTTTTCATAATTCTTCACTCAAACTTTTACTTATTCATTTAATCATCTCAACCTTAATAAAAATAAAACATCATTATAATCAATGAAACAATCATCTATAATAGTAGCTTTGCTTATTCAATTCAAAATTTAAAACATTTGCTACTAGCATATACTTTAAATGAGATATTTCTTTAGACCATACTAGTTCTGAAAACTCATTTCCTTCCATATCAGATAGTTTGGCTACCTTATTTTTTAGGCAATGTTTACCATAAATAGGTTTTTTTTTCCCAATTATGCTTTAATTTGCCCTTTGTGTCTTAAAAATTAGGCTTCATCCATTTTATTACTAGATCACCTTCCTTGATCTTATAAGGTATAACTCGCTTATTGGAAACTCCTACCATCATTTTTTGTTATAAGTGATTATGGTAAAAACCTTTCTATCTTTTCTTACCTAATAAATCTGATTCTTCATATCTATCCTTAACCACTTTGCTTCATAATTTTTTATTCAAGAAGAACAATTAAGAACTTTATTTTTAACTCATTGGTAAGACATATTATTTCAAAGGCACCAAAGAATAGGGGATTACATTAGTGGATGTTGTGATAGTTATTCTATAACTCCATAGTAGATGTAGAGATTATGTATTTTTACTAGGGATGAGAGTGGTTAGTGGAGTCGCCACCTAGCCTCTATACTAGGACCTCTGATCTTCTGTACTAGAAAGGATTGAAATTTTATATCTTATTTATGCCCCAATAATATGCCTTCTTATATATTGTAATGTTTATTAATCCTTTTTCAATCAAGCATGCATTTATACTCGAAGTATTTATGTCACCTTTTCATTTGAAGAAAGTAAAGTGCAATATTTAACAAACATATTTGTACATCCAGAAAGTGGGTTATTGATTAATTGTTATTTGACCTCACAATTACCTTTATTTCCATAGGAATTGGCAGTAATTGCCCAACTCCCATCTCTAGGACATTGGCCTTTATTAAAATACATTTTTCAAGTGACTTTTGATTAAGAAAATACAAATCCATTTTGTCAAGGAAAACACCATTTAATTGTGTATAAAATCATTTGATGTGAAAGTTAGGTTTTAGCATGTAAAACAAGTTATTTACTAGCTATTATAACCACAAAACAAGTAATGAAGTGTAAATGGTACAAAACCAAAAGAAATAATCCAAAGCATTGGAATGGTCACATCCATACGTCGACTGTTCTATGCAAACTCTATGAGGCTCTAACATTAGTCTATGTAGACTGCTACATAAATGATATTAAGTCCGTCTGGACCTCCATTCTAGTGAGAAGGGTCACTTGTATGCAACTGAAAAGAAGAGATTAATAAAACTAAATAGTGGTCCATAAGGATTTATTGACAATGTCAAATAAAATGATCATGCAATATAATACAAATATAAGGGCAAAACATGGTGAACAAAATATGTTAAAACATAATTGATAAGGATAACATGATATTGTTATTGTACCGTGGTCCGTATGGACCTCATATTATGTACATATTCAATTTATAGGTCTGTGTGGAGCTTTTACCACATACATATTCAATTAATAGGTCTGTGTGGACCTTCTATCATTCAAAATAAGTCCGTGTAGACTTAGTCATCAATTCTAAAATGTAAGTGCGATTATGATTTTCTATGAATGATCATAACATTATTAAGATTTGAGAGGTTAACCTACTCCTATAATTATCATGGGGATTACATAGAACCATCTCATATGATAATTAATCATGGGAGATTATCAATTATAACAAATAACCCTAATAAATGAATGAATATGATGAAAAGAGCCTCATATCTTACCTTGAAGTGAGCACCAAGCAAAAAGGCAAAGTGTAGTGGTTTAAAATAATAGATTTTTGAGAGTGGGTTAATTTGGACTAGTAGAGTGATTCCTTAATGGTTTATTAGCTATTGTAATTTGGATTCTTAGCCTTCTCTTTAATCATACTGCAAAGTGGGTATTTATAAGCTTAGGTTTAAAGGTTTTCCATTTAGCGGTGGTAGAATCCTTGTAGGAATAGGATTCAGTGCTTGAATAGGAATGTTGCACTTCTAAAAGTTTTACATCGATCGGTTCGAGTGGACTTGTATGGCTTAGTTTGTGTAGACTTAGGCATCGTTTTCTTACTAGTTTATAGGCTTTAGGCCAGGTTGGGTTAGTTTTTGTGGACTTGTGCCATGTTAGTTTGTGCAAACTTAGGTGCTTTATTGCTTGAGCCTATCTCTGGTTATCATCATAGGCCAAAGAAAGTGAATAGGTATATACCATAGGGGCTTCATCCCCACAGCCCCATTGGAATTAGTGCTAACCTTCAGCCTTGGCCCTATTAGCCTAAGCCCTCCACTTCCACCATAAATTCCCTTTTTTTTCATAATTCAAGTTGCACCATGAGCTTTTCAAGTCATGTCAAAGTCCAAATACCTAAGAATGTCTTAGACCTAAAATTAAGGTGTCTACAGCGGGAAAAGGCAATTTTTATATCTAATCTTTATAATGTTCTACCATTTTAGCAATATATTCTTTATGATTTTATTGCCCCTTTCTATGGCTCTATTGGCTTTTGGTATATATGGGGATCAATTATGGTGTGGAATACTTCACAAATAGACCTTTGGTTTCTCCATGGAATTGGAAACCACTATCAATTATACATGGTAAGGCAACCCATACATGTAAATAATCTAGCTCTCAATGAACTTCTTTATATATTTTACCTCTGGGTAACTAAGGGGTTAGACTTTTACCCATTTGGATAAACAATCTATTACTGCCAAGATAAATTTATGCCTATTAGAAATTGATCTTCCTCATAAATGATGTCAATTTTCAATGCTAAAAAAGGCTAAGTTGATGATAAATTACACAATTTAGTAGGTGGTATGATCCTGAGATTGGCATGAATTTTAAAATCAATAAATTTCTTGACAAATTTAATAGAATCTAATGCTAAAATACTACAATAGTACCCATGCTATAATATTTTCTTTCATGGTGTCAGGCTATTCATATGGGCCATATGTTCTTACATGGACTTCCATCATGACTTTTTCATTTTCTAGGCACCCAAAATGTATTCCATTTGATTGCCTTTTAAAAATTTGCCCACCAAAGTATAAAAATTAGGAAGCAAGTCATTTCAATGCCAATTTCTCTTTATCATTGATTCCCTTAGGTAATTCCACATTTTTGTCCTAGTTTTGAATATCATGGTATTATGGGCATTTTCTATATTGTCCCGTATTTGTTTATCTTTATTGAATTTGTAGAATGGCAAAGATGAGGTTATTTTTAGAGGTAGTGATTCTAACATTCTTTTTTTATCCTATATAGTTGCTAAACTTGGTAGTGTATCAGCTAGTTAGTTTTTTTCCCTAGGGATAATACAAAACTAGGTGGAAGAAAATTTTAGTGTTATCTTATTAATTGCCTCAATATAGGTTCTTAATTTATCTTCTTTTATTTCCTATTTTCCATCTACTTGATGTGTAACTAGTATAATCTCCCTAAACTTGTACATCTTTTACTCCCAAAGCAAAAAAAGGTTCCAAAAAAAAAATTAGCATCGTATTAGGCCATGTTGGTGCTTCCATTGAACATAAGTTTTTTTCCTAAGGGATTAATTCTCTTTTAAGTAGTAACAATGTTACTTTGATATTGACTCTATTAGGATTTACTGCTCCATTATAAAATATCTACCACCCTAAAACATTTATTGACCCTTAATATTTATTAAGGGATTCTATTTTGCATTTAAAGTCAATTGTAATAGATTGTTAAGCTAAGAATTTGCCTACAACCCTTTATTTGATCATCTTTTTATGATGTAAAATAACTTTATTAGATGTGAAATTGTGATCCATTTTCTTAATTACCTAAATCATAACAATGCATGTCTTTTCTACCTTAGGACATTTGCCTTTGTACGATAGATATTAATAGTTAAGGTAATAAATTGATTCTTTTATCATCTTTGTGTCTAAGCAATACTCCTATTAATTTTTTCTTTATTACTAGGTATATGAGAGGTTTTTGAGCTTGTAGTGATCATAATTTGGGGTGTTATATTAAATAAATTTTAATCTTTTTAAATGCCTTTAAGCATTCATCAGTTGATTCTAATAGCTGATTCTTCCTTAATATCTTAAAGACTAGTTCGTAGATAGTGGTGAGCTTGTGATAAGCTAAGAAATATATTGGATTTTCCCCAAAGCCCTATGATCTCAGTCTCAATTCTATGTTTAGACATATCTTACATGGCTCTCACTTTTTAAGGATCATTAAGCATAATGAACATTAAGGACTTAAAAGCCACTATTTATACTAAGCATTAACTAACAATGGTTTAGTGTTTTTTTTTTGTCTCTTCTAACCTTTATAACCTGTGATAGTTGTCATCATTAAAAGGTTAACTCATGATGCATGAAAATTAATATGTGTGGCATCATTTTCCTATTAGCAATATGTCATCAACATATAACACAAGGAAAATAATTACACTTCTAATAAACTTCTTATATATATTAAGCTCATCCCTATTTTGTGTGAAATCATACTCTATGATTGCCTCATCGAATGGATGTTTTGGCTTCTAGATGCATACTTCGATCTATAATTAGATTTCTAAAGCTTATATACTATATTGCTATCACTGGATGTGAACCCCTTAAGCTATGTCATGTACACCTCTTCTGCTAGATATCCATTAAAGAAAGTCATCTTCTCTTCTATTTGCAAAATCTCATAATGATAATGAGCAATAATGACAAGAAAAATCATTATACATTTGAATTTAGCCACCAATGAAAAAGTTTCATTAATGTCTTTTCCTTGGCTTTAACAATAACCTTTTACATCTAGTCAACTTTTATAAGCAACAATTATCCTCTATTTTGCATTTCTTATTGAAGATCCAATTACACCCAATTGACTTTATCCCTTTAGTTGGATCAACCTAGATCCAAACTTGGTTGTCATACATGGAATCCATCTCTAATTTCAATAACTTTAGATATAATATTTATTATGAACTCTTTAGACCTCGTCGAAGCAAGTAAGCTCATCCTTCTCTACTAATGTGTTGTGCTTACCCTTATTAATGAGAAATCCTTGTCTCTCTATAATAGTGCAAACACTAGCAAAATGCCAAAAAGCTTGTTTAATAATAGGTTTTCTATTATCTTATCCCTGTGAGTAATAAAACTAGGAACATATGGTTAATTAGCCTCTATTTGTCATTCTTGAACTTCTTCAACTTAAATTTTACTCTAATTATCTTCTTAATAAAAAACTTCTACTCTATGAAGAATGCATGCTTTGAAGCAAATACCTTTTGTCCTAATGGATGGTAGAAATAACATGCTAAAGATTCCTTTAAATGCCCAACAAATATATATGAATTAGACTTTGTATTAAACTTATTTGATATTATTCTCCTCATATAAATAATATGGTCCTATACTTTCATATGTGACTAAGATAGATTCTTGTTATACAAAATATCATATGGTAAAACATAAACAAACTTTTATTGAACTATAACACCCCTTACCTAATCTAATCACTAAACCTGAATAAAAATTGACATACAAATTGGTATTCAAAAAGCTCATACAGAAAACCATTATAAATTAAAACCTTAATTATTGAATTTAAAACTTGTTTTGCGTGTATAAAGATAAAAAACACATATTTTCAAAGACTATTTCTAAGCTATATTATTAGGGTACTCATGCCAAAATTTTGGTAGCATAATAGATGTACTAAGCACTATGCCAAATACTAACGAGCATAAAAGTAACACCTCTAATATATCACAACACATCCCATCATCATCTTGGTCCATTTAACCATATAAACTCAATCTCAACATTCAACAAGCTTACATTAGGAAGAGACATCACAGAAGTCATACATTAACATAATTAAGTTATAATGTGATGTTAAAGAGAAGTAAAAATGTTTACATCACAAATTAAGCCTAATCCCTCAATTACACAAGAGTGCATCTATATTAAAACATCATATATCATACTAAAGAAAAAGCAAATTCTGAAAGTAGTTTTCTCTTGATCAACTTATTGATATTCAGGCTTTAACTCTAATTTGTTTCCTTAACTTAAGCACTGTTAATAAAACAATGCACTAAGTGAATGCTTAGTGGTGTATTCAACATAACATATGTTTGACCACATGTATACATACAAATACAATATTTCACTAGAATGAGTGGAATAATATTTAGAATGTGCAATAGATATACAAAATTTATCATAAGTACATGAATAATATTTTAAAACATAGGCATGTGAAATGCTCTCACTTATAAACCATAACATCATTTATCAAACATAGCAATATTTTTTATTGTTGCACCTTTACTATAAATTATAGTTTAATTATATGTATCAAATTTGTTCTCATGCCTATACCTAGAAGTTAATTAACCAAAACTATATTACAAAACTATATAGCATAAGAAGGCCTATATTTTGGTCGAAGGCCTATGTGGTTATCTGAAGGCCTATATGGTTGCCTAAAGGTGTGTATGATTTGCCAAAGGTTTATATGATTGTATAAAGGCCTATATGTTTTGTCAAAGCCTTATATTATACCTTAGGGTACCCTAGCAGTTGCTATATCTCCCTAGTTCACCTAATAACCTATCCAATCTATGGTGTCTAAATATAGAAGGCATTATAATACTTATAATGTTTCACATACATAAGTTAATTTTTAAAGTAAGATTAAGATTATTTAAACTAATAAGTTTGGTTTAACCACATTACAAACTCAAATGTCTATAGAATTTAAAATTACATTGTCATACATACATACTAGTTCATACTTAATGTGTTTGAATCACCAAAACTCATATGATAAATCTAGTTGTATCTCAACTTTTTATGCTGATAGCACAAGTGATGAATTTGATATGTATCTCTTTAGTAAAGACACATGGCAAACATCTTGTATCTGCTATAGCTCAAAAGGTAAAGCTAGTTGGTAAGCCATTGGTCCAACACATTTAGCTATCTTGTATTGGCCAACGAACTATGTACTTAGCTTACCTTTCTTACTAAACCTCAACACCTTTTTCTAAGGAGATACTATAAGAAAAACCTTATCTCCCACTTCATACTGGATATATTTCCTACATATAACTCCTATTTATCTGAAGTAGCTTTTAATCTACCTCCAATAACTTTTATTTCCTCTTCAGCATCCTCAATCAAATATGGCCCTATAAGCTTATTCTCAATTAGCTCACTCTAATACAATGGAGTTCTACCTCTTACCCAATATAAGGCATTATAAAGAGCCATGCCTAGGCTAGCTTAATCATTGTTATTGTAACTAAACTCTAGCAATGAAATGCAATGGTCCTAACTTCCCTTAAACTCAATGGCATAACTTCTCAACATGTCTTCAAGAACTTGAATGACTCTCTCAGATTAAACATCCATATGCATATAGAATGGCATGATAAAATTAAGTCGAGTACCCAAGACTTTATGGTACTTTTTCCAAAACCTTGATATAAACCTTAGTTCTTAATCATAAATAATAAATTATAGCGCACCATGTAATTAGATGATCTCTTCTATATTTAACTCTGCTAGCATCTCTAAAGAGAAATCCATTCTCACTTGTATAAAGTGCACTGACTTAGTTAATCTATCAACCACAATGCAAACACAATCACACTTGCTTTTTGTCATCGGTAGCCTAACTACAAAATCCATGGTGACTCTATCCTACTTCTATTTTGGTATTACTATAGGATGAAGCAATCTAGATGGAACTTGATGCTTAGCCTTAACTTATTGACAAGTAAGGCATTTAATCACAAACTTAGCTATGTCTCTCATCATGTCTGGCTAATAATAAGCTATCTTTAAATCTTGATAGATCTTAGTATTAATAGAATCCATAGCATAAGGTGTTTTATAGGCTTCATACAATATCTGCTTCCTTAGATCTAAAACATTTGTTACTTATAAACAATCATGATAATACAAATAACCATGACTCTTGATCTCATATTCAATATGCTTCGCCGCTTAAATTATACTCATGACATTCATAAGTATGTCACCATCCTCCTAAGCTTCTTTTACTTGTTGTAACAAACTTGGCTTGATTTGTTATTTTGCTAGCAACCCTTAATTATCCATCAACTTTAAACTAACATTCATTACTCTTAAAGATGATATAAACTTCCTGTTATGAGCATTAACCACCAAATTGGCATTCTATGGATGATAGTCAATATGGCAATCATAGTCCTTTATTTACTCTATCCACATTCTTTGACTCAAATTCAACTCCATCTGAGTGGAAAGATACTTCAAGTTCTTATGATTAGTGTAGACATAATAGTTTTCCCCATAAAGATAATGCCTCTATATCTTTAAAGCAAACATTATGACTGCATGCTCTATATGGGTTGGATAATTCTTCTTAAGAAGCTTCAACTATCTTGAAGCATATGCAATATCTTTGTTTTCTTGCATAAGCACAGATACTAACCCATTTAATGAATCATCACTATAGATTGAGAAATCTTTCTCTGATATCGATTGGACAAGTATTATGGCTTCTATCAACATACTCTTAAGCTTCTCAAAACTCTCTTGGCACTTGTTATCCAAGATAAACATGGTATTCATCTTTAAAAAACGTGTCATATGGGCAGCAACTAGAGAAAATCCATTGACAAATTACCTATAATAGTTTGTTAGACCTAAGAAACATTAGATCTATGTGGTATTCCTAGGTGGCTTTAACTCTATAAGGGCCTTAATCTTACTAGGATCAACTCTAATGCCATCTGCTAATGCTATGTTTCCTAGAATAGACACTTTATCGAGCAAAAACTCACACTTGTTAAGCTCATCATAAAGCTTCTCATCTCTCAACATCTGTTGAATAGTCATTAAATGCTTCTCATATTCCTCCCAATTCTTAATATATAGAAAAATGTCATCAACAAAGACCATAATAAACTAATCTAAGAATGGTAGCAAGATATAGTTAATGAGGTCTATAAATGCTGTTATAGCATTGGTAAAACTAAATGGTATTACCAAAAACTCATAATTGCCATATCTTGTTTTGAAAGACATCTTTGCCACATCTGTCTCTTTAAGCTGATGAAATAGGTCATCCATCCAAGGTAAAGGATACTTGTTCTTGATAGTGACCTCATTCAACTTTCTGTAACCGATAAATAATCTTAAATAACCATCTTTATTCAAGACAAACATAATCAATGCTCATTATGGTGCCACACTTGATTTGATAAAGCCCTTATCTAATAGCTTTTGCATTTTTAATTTTAGCACTTTTAACTCTAAAGGAGCTATCCTTTATGGAGCTATAGATGCTAGCACTCTACCTTAAAATACATTAATCCAAAGCTTAAGCTCTCATTCTAGTGTTTAACTATGTTTCTCTTTTAGGAAAGCATCCTAAAACCTTAATACAATTGGCATCTAGCTAGCTTTTGTCTCTATTATTTTGGTGTCAACCACATGGGGCAAATATGCTTGGCAATCCTTCTACATTAATCTTCTTGTCACTACTGTTGATATCATATTGGTCATAAAGTCTAATCTTTCTCTTATAACTCTAACTTTAATCCCATCACTTATTTTAGGCGTTACCCTTTTCTTTCTATGGTCCACTACTACATGATACTTAGATAACCAATCCATGCCTAAGATTAAGTTGAACTCATTAAAAGGCAACTCAATGAGATCGATTGAGAATTTATATCCTTGTATAGATAAAGGTTAATCTTTATACACTTTATCAATAATAACATGGTAGCCTATCAAATTACTAACAATAGTCTTAATATCAAGCATTTTAGACATTAACCCCTTGATCTAGTACTCATCTAGTGTAGATGTAAAAATATGTGGAACTCGGATCTATCTATGCTAAAGCATGCAAATCAAAGAGTTGAAAATTATCTACTATCATGTTTGGTGAATCAACTTCTTTTCTTCCTCTAATGAATATTTCCTAGCTAGGGCTCTATGGTTTAGCTTGACATTTTAATTGCCCTCAACTCGATCTCTTTTATCTTTCTTATCTCATTTTTAAGTAGAATCTATAGGCTTTGTCGGTCAATCTCTAATACTGTGGCCTTTAGAGCCATATCCCTAACATACTCTAGACATAGTCATCCATCATGCACCCTTGTATCTCCTACTAAAATGCATAAATTTAAGTGGTGGAGCAATTCTAGATGTGGATTTTAGGGCACCTATGGTTTAAGTATGTTGCTTAAACTGAGCTTTGTATCAATGACCCAACTTTTTTGTCTGGTTTTATTTTTGACTTAACTAGTGACTAGGTTGATTGCCCTTTTACTTCATATCTATTGTAGATGTTAAACTAGCTTGCCCTTGCACAAGGGACCTCTTCCCCTAAAAGCTATCTCA